>VZTQ01002624.1:180067-257314 GCA_013400755.1 Pelecanoides urinatrix | reverse complement strand
AAGTGTTGGAGGTTTAAGTGATAGTCTGCCAGGCATTTTACTCCCAGGCCGTCACTGCATTTATTGCATGTAAATGATGCTCTCATTGCTCATGCCTGTTCCATATTGTTTAAAAATGATCTCATCATTTCCTCAGCTTTCTATTCCCTCCAGTGTGCCTGGAGTTCTGATTAGTAATTTACCACAGAGTTCTATAACAGTGAATACTCTACTGCTGTTGTTAATTAAATCTGTGTGGGTAACTATTCACTCACAAGAGACAATCATTGCAGCAAGATATTGTCAGGCCTGAGGCTTTGCACTAATAGAATCTGTACATATCCCAGAGGTGATATGTTCTGTATCCGGAGAGGAAGCAGTGAGCCAGATCTTCTAACATATCCAGCCAGTGATTCGGTGAATGAATGCCAAGGGGACAAGTTTCAAAAGACAATGTTCCTAAGACTGAAAGATGGGCAGAATAAGAGCAAAACAATATGGATATTTTATCGTTCTTAATATAATGTAATCTCATAACCTAAGATTTACTCCATGTTTCTTTTAACTTTGTTTTGGGACACAAGACTGCCACGGAGTGCTTTAAGTTGTTAAAATTAATCATTTAGAGGGGTGTCATACACGGTGAATGGTATTGTTATATTAGGAGCATAGATGAGTTGAGGAGACACGTGGTAAAAGTGGTTTATAGCACAATACTAAAGAATTACATAAAGGAGCTTTAAAGAAACTACTGACAATTTGCCATCCGTTAGTTTCAGTGGTGACCCATAAAACATTCCCCTGTCAGACAATGATAGCTTTTGCCATATTCAAGGTATTTTCTAACATGTGTCAGGAGGTTATGCACATCGCAGGAAAAATGAAAAATTTTAAAGGTTACCATTGTTTTCATTAGCCCCATCACATTAACAAAGGGACAGTTACCTCCAGCAGGTGATTGCTGCCTCACAAACGCCACATATGAATTGCTGCAGTACAGGCATGTGCAACAAGATCCAGCCTATTGTTAGGAGGGAATGTCTTTTGTCATGAATTAGTAATAACTGGGTTACACAAATGGTTTAGGTACTCTAAAAAGCATAGCTTTTCTTCTCAATAAAAGTTATAAAACCTGTATATTATCTTCCAGTCTACAAAGTGAGTGATTAAAAATTATCTTTCTTCATACAGATGTAATTATATACATGGGGGTATATAATAACTAATAAAAGAAGAGTTATAATGGACAAAGAAAATAGTTAGTAGGCAATGGAAATGTTTGTCTCAAACTTTGGGAGGTGTAGTGAGATTAAACTATGATTTTGCAAGTATACATAATGCTAGTACACACAATGATTTATCTGTTTAGAGATCCATTTTTACTATTTATACAAAAATCACTGTATTCATTGTTAATAGTCTATTTGCCTTGTTTAATACATAAAGATGAACAGGATGAGAACAGAACATAAATAAGCCTATATATATCTAATAAATAGTAATGTGTATATATATAATTAATAATACATATCTTATGTAAAATATACCTGATAAATAGTTGTATATATCTAAAGAAGAGGACAACTAGATTAGCAGACACTATTACAAAATCTGGAGACAAGAATTTTCCTGGAAGCAGGTGATAGCCTGGATTTGTGGTATCAAACATCAACCATTTAAACCTTGGATGTCTAATCCAAACTGGTCACCTAAGCCACATCAGTAACCACTGCAGTAATCAACTCTAGAAGATTTGTCACACCTATCATGGACATTTACTTTAGGGTAGTGCTTATGGGTCTTTCTATGCCTGTCTATCATTGCAGTGGTCAGCAGAGCCACTTGAACAGTACACTGTTCATGATAAAAAAGTATGAGCGATTGGCATGATTCCTCTTCTGAGCTCTTGACAGCTTCGGTATTTGCTTCTTTTCAGGGTCTGGAAGAGCTTCGACAGGTTAAGGTTTTGATCACTGGAGGGAACCAGAGATGATTCACTGAGATACTTTGATGTTGGTGGGTACAGCTCAAAGTGCCTCTGTGGTAAATAAAAATTGCCAAGGGGAAGTTGCTGTTGATATAAAGCAAATAAAACAAAGAAGAAAAAGGTAGATTTGATGACTTAATTATTTAGGTTTAGCACCAGGATCTTGTAAAATTACTGCAGGTGCTTGGATGGGGACCGCGTGAGCTTCTGAGCGTTGATAAGGAGTGGAGCTCAGCACTTTCTACCATGTCTATTTTTAATGTATGCACATTTCAGAAGCACATGGTGAAGAAACTCTGGTAGACACAGACTCTGCAGGAGATTTGGTCACAGTCATTGTTTCTCTTTCATGTGACTTGTGTGGATTCTGCTACTCTGGCAGACAAAAGCCAACAAGCGTAGTAATAATGGTGTTAAACTTGAAAAAGCCTGTGAATATATATTTAAGGATCAGTTCATGATACACATGCCAAAGAGAATATTTCGTGACTTATCATCCTATATTAATGTTTTTCTATGACATATAATATATATTAAATACTGCATATACACATATTGTATCCAGATAAAAAATGAGACAGCAGCCAATTTAAAAACATCCAGAAACAAGTAGAAAATGAACTGGAGGGCCTTTTTTTTCCTAAGTAGTAATTAATAACTGAAAATGAGACCATGGTTACTTACTTCCACTGTTGTTCTACAAAGTGCCCCTGATTTTAACACATTGAGAAAATTAGTAGCTGGTTCAAATGAAAATTTTATGGAGAAAGTATTTGTTTTACAATTCTTCTTTTAAGAAGTGCTCTCTGTAAATTTTTATTTGGTAGGATAAGTACCCAGAATCACTTCTAGTGGAACACACTGTTTGGGAGTGCGGGAAACTCAAACCCTGTGGTCTTCATGAATGCTACTGAGAATGATACATTGAAAGATTTCTAAGATGCAGGAGAAATTCCAGTGAAAAATTACAACTGGAAATGACTCTGAGAATTTTGCTTACCCATTGCCTGTGCTTATACATAAATTGGCAAAATTAATGTTTCAAGTTTGATGAGTCACATTATTTTTCCTTAAAAGGCTTTTGAGTTCCTGTTATCTGCGAAGTCTTCAGAGGGCATGCATTTCCAAGCTTGTTGAGCTGTGACCTCCATCTCCCAGAAATAGAACCTAGTCCCTGTTTTTGTTTCATAAATCATAACTGTGAGCCAGCTCCTAAAGGTTGTTCTCCTCCAGCACACTGTGTTTCAACATGAGACTTATTAACTAAAGCACAACTTCTCCCCCGTTTCCTGCCATTATACAGGAGACAAAACTAAGGCATTCCCCTCTCCTTAAAAAAAAAAAAAAAAGAAAAAAAAAAAGAAAAAAAGATGAATAGCTGTATGCTTTGCCTCCTCCCTTTGCCATCTCTGTCTACTGTTTTAGGAAGCTTCTCAGCTTTTCTTTCATTTCTTTACTGTGCTTAGCATTCCATTGGACTGTTACAGTGAGCAAGGGGGAAAAAACATGACTTAGTGAAATTGTTAGTAAATGCTTTGTGAAATAACTGTGCTTTGTGGAAGATGGGCAGAGTAAAAAGAGCTATAGGTCAATGACAACAATTTAAAAAATAGTTCACAAAAACAAAAGTCAATTATAAAATTCTGCATTTAAGTTCATGAAGGTATTTCTTCAAGGCAAATAGAGAAATCCCAAAGAGAAAGCAGTCATTTCTTAGGTGCTATCATTTGCTTCCAGTATAATGATCTCTACCTGCTTTGTATGTATATTATGATGTACAAACAAGAAAAAATGAGTTTTTTGCAGTCTATTTGTCACTGACAAGTAAGATTCGTTAACAATTATTTTTCTATCACTCTAATTTACAAAGCAGGGTGACAAACTGAGGAATGAGTGAAGGATGAAAAAGAGGAACAGTATCACTTTGCGTTTTAGCTGAGAGGCTGAGCCAGCAAATCACATATATCTACGATATTACAGCTTGTTATTTTTTCTGGCATCCGTTCTTGCTGTTCCACCTCAGAAACTTATGATTCCTATGTTTTAAAAGAAATTCAAGGATTAATGGTACAATTTGTTTAATAATGAGATTCAGCATTTCAGTAAGATTGTGAAAAGTAAATAAATATGCCAAGCGCTCTGTTCCGTCAACAATGACAACTGCCACACCCAGAGTTCAGTTTCATCATTCCTTAGCAATGTGAACTCTTTATTGACCTTAAACAGGAGAGATGAAGTCCAGCCTCTCTGATTTGTCTGTAAAAACATAACTTTTGAGTGTTGAACTTGATTATTGCTCAGAATCTGCTTTTAATATTGCATTTTGTTTTAGGAAGAATTGCTTAATTACATCCTATTCTTGAAGCGTTTACTCAATTGAACCTTATATGAGTACTTGAGGATCAGTAGTACATCAATGAGTTTATAAATTTCTGAGTCATAGGAATTATCATGCTGGATCACAAGCAGCTTCCTTGTGGACCAGCATCCTCTAATCTAGAAGAGCTTCAGTGAAAGGTATAAAGAAACTAGAAGGAAGTGGACATGGAATAACATGCCCTCTAAACAGTTTCCTACAGGCTTTGTAGTACTTAGAAGCCCCAAAACTTTTCTCCTTTCCAAAATTTCTATCTTTTTCTTTTAATATCATTACAATTACTCTGGATAATCTTGTCCTCTTTTAAAGAAGACACTACTAAATACTATCCAAACTTAATTTGCTTGGACATCACTAGCAGTAAGGAACAGCTTTCATATTGCCTTCAAGAATGTTTTTCTTTCCTGTGTCATATCTGATTTGCTTAGGTAAAAGTGGTTAGATAGATCTATAGAATTAAATCTCATGCAATAGCATCAAGGAATTTCTTATATAATTCCAGGCATTTTCTCTGTGGTCTGTCAA
Source organism: Pelecanoides urinatrix (assembly GCA_013400755.1). Classification (NCBI taxonomy): domain Eukaryota; kingdom Metazoa; phylum Chordata; class Aves; order Procellariiformes; family Procellariidae; genus Pelecanoides; species Pelecanoides urinatrix. Next base: position 252,446 of record VZTQ01002624.1, on the reverse strand, counting down.
GTATCTATGCTTTCTGCTGGTTTTGATTTGAGAACAAGAAAGACTATGGAATTTCAATGAGACAAGAGTAAACTCATTAATATTGCAGACTCTTGCTTTTGATGCATTCATGTTGAACTTTAAGCAGGTGACTGAGGTGCTTAATTTAGGACCACAGCTTTTGTGACAGTTACTGGAGAGAAAGGGAGAGAGGGGTACCTCCAAAGAATGGTCCAGATCTCAGATGGTCTGAGCTGCTCTCCAGGATGGTCTGATTTTTTTTCCTGATTACCTAGACAGAAAGCCAAGGCAACAACAGTCGTGATCAGTTGGAAAAGTGAGGGAGGGTCCAAATAGAAGCTGCCTAATAACAGCTTCTGCGGTAGTTTGTTAAAGTCTTCTACATTCCCTGGTTCAGCATACATTAATAATCCCCAAGAAATGTCAAAATTTTAGCATTATGTCTATCTATCTATCTGACTAAATGCTGTTTTTAAGCCGATGACAAATTTTAAAAAGGGGGAGGAACAAGACATGAATATCTCTTCCTACGTTGTCCAATTTTCCCTAATTAGGAACTGTTTGGAGATGCATTCAGCACACTGGTAGGCAGAGCACTGAAAGGAGACAGGAAAAAGAAGAATATGAGGGAATTCAAATCAATGAAAAAGAAACTATTTTTGGCCTGTGATACCTGGCAATCCAAAAAAAGAAATGAGTTTGAAAGGGAAACATGGACACTAACAAAATGAAAGGAGACTTACTGATATGGGGAAAAGGGAGTATGTAGCTGGTGGGACATGGAAATGAACAGTGGTGCACAACATGTTAACAGACATGAGAGACTGCTGAACTCAGTGATTATGTTGAAAGGCATGTAGCTCAGCTTGTTCTTTTTCTGATTGTTCTGCTAAGGTGACAGCAAAACAAAACATTCAGAAAAGTTGACATAAACCCTAACATACTGTCAAAAAATCTCCAGTATTCAAATAACATTATCTGGGAGGCAGAGTGAAGCACATAAAATTAAGAAATGCCTGAATTCAGATTGTCAATATAATCTAAACTGTGTCTTAATGTCCCTTTGTCTTATGATAGTTCTTAATTACGCAGTGACATATACCCTGACGTAGCCTATGTATATTAGACACTTACTGAAATATCTAAAATTTAAGTGTAGTTATTCAACATTCTGCTGATAGTTTGTCAGGAGGTAGGTAACTTTCACATCTGATTCTGCCACTGCAGGAGCTGAATGGTCCCTGGGGTGGCCTGTTTCATCCCACTGACCTCGGAAAAAGTGGAGAGTAGAAGCACCTCAATTAGGTGCCTACAGCATGATGGGATGAATAATGGCAGTAACAGGACTGATTTAGTTCAGAAAGGCATCCGTCAGAATGAATGGTGCAGATTTAATGAGCAACTAATCAATATTTGGTATTCTCACTGTTGGTAAGTGAGTGAGCACATGCCATCTTTGCTGAACACATCTAATTTTGCTATCCATATAGAATAATTAATTTCCTCATTAGTATTTCTGTGGTGCTTCTCGCTGAAGTATCTGAATTACTCATAAAAATTAATTGGTGCATCTTCTTAACACCCTGTGCAAGATGACACAAAGCAGCAAAGACTCTCAGGATATGTGATGCTCAGCACTGTAATATCTAAGAGTTATCTAACATGTCCACAGTGAAGTTCATATGACTGAATTATATTCCCAGGTCAATTTACATTCAATGGAAGACAGTGAGTGTCTTTGACTGGAGTTCACATCTGCCAGGACACCGAGGGTTAGGAGGCCCAAGCTGACCAGCTAGATAGTACAAAGACATGGATGGGTGTATCTGAAATTGTCTTAGGTGACTGCCTCGAGGATTCAACAAGATGTCTGTGTGAAAACTCTTCTGAGCTTACACACATAGCCCATTCTCTCAGCCAGGTATTTAGCATGTTCACCTCAATAACTAGACCATCCTGCACCTAGAGGTGGGAAACAAGAGCATCAGCATCTCACATTGCTATATAGGTTACGTTTTCACAAACTACCTATGGGAATTCCTGGCAAGGGTCTAAGGAATCCTAAATACCAGACTCATAGACCAAGAAGGAGGGATATTAGAAGGAATATATACCAGAAAATCAACACAGTTAGGCCCAGGGGCATGTACTTTTTGAATCTCAAAGGGCTCTAGTTAGGCCTTTTGACTCCTGTCTTTGCTGAGATGAATCCTTTACAGGACCTTTTCTTGAAGCCTTCTGTGCCTGTGGTCACCTCAGGTACCTAAGCAAGGTAGGCAGCATTGTCCTGCATTGCTCCTAAATTCTGCCTAGGAGGCGTTTCAGACGCCTTCTACTGCCTGAGTGTCACTACCTGCTTTTACCTGAAGAGTGAGAGCATTCATGTGTGAACCTATTCTGGAGCATCAGGCATGCTGTAACTGGCTGCCCTGTGGTCAGTTATTCATGTGTCCCTTCCTTTCCGCTCCTGGAATGAATAAGGCAGCAATCTTCTAGGCAAAAGTTTTCTCTATTATAAAGTGCTTTTTCATCCCCTTGGGAGCTCTATTTTCTTAGACAGGAAGCCTCTGTGTTTGCACAGTTCTGCCTCACTCCCATGCAAAATTTTGCTGTTGCAGTGTTTTCACCTATCTACAACTATTTTCTCACCATTTACCAGCTCCTGACAAGAAATGTCTCCCAGAAATGCTTCCTGTACTGGTTCCTAGTTTCAGTTTTTCACCTGTGTGGTCTCTGCTCCCCATTCAGTGTACACATTTGGCTTTATTTTTCCCACCTGACCAGATATGGTGTTTCCTCCTGCACTTGCTGGTTCTGAAGCTCTTCCCTGTATCAAAGACCATGAATATTCTTGTATCACTTCTTCCTATTAGTGCTTTCCATTTCCAATCTCCTTTTGACTGCAAGGAGAGAAAAGGTCCATCTGTGATAATGATGGCTAGTACCATCACTGGAAACAATGGCCTAATTATGAGAACTATTAAAATGAAAAGTTTTGTCCTATGTGTATACAAATCGAGCAACATTCATACTTCAGTGTAATAAAACATGGAAGAAACAGAGCTAAAAAATTCTTAGTGGACCATGATATTTATCTAATATGATCACGGTATGATCCTCAGAAAGAGGATATAGAATTTGTGACATAAAGAACACCAAGGAAATTGCCTTCAGGATTTAGTAAGCGGGATTATCACCTTAATCCTTTTGAGATAGGTGTACTGAGTTCCATGTCATTAGCTATATTGTATAGGTCTTTGGAAAAAAAAGAAAACCTGTAAGATTGAGGGTTTGGTTAACATGAAAGGCTGCTTACATCTGACCTATATAGCCATAAATTGCAAAGACCTTCATAAAGCACTTCACCTCAGCTCTTACTGCTGGAAAATCCTTAGCTGCAGTTAGTAGACATCCTCTCAAAAGGTGGTTATTGAATATATTGGGATCATGTAGAAGGAATTGTAACATAAACAGTACTAATGTACATTAGGAAGAACAGAGAGAGGCATGTGAACCGTTATTAACCTGTATACTCTGAAGATATCTATGAGTAAAGTGCTGTAACCTCTCACTTCCCACCAGTCTAATCCAACTATTTAGACTTGCATGTGAATCTGGCCAAATACCGCACCATTTGAACATAATCAACAGCAGATGTGGCCATTTGCTTTCTCCTGAGCCTTTCTCAGGGTGTGAAGTTGCCCATGAAAGTAAATGCTTCAAAACATTTAAAGGTGTACATAACACAAAATTAATCTTTCCTTGGTACAGATACCTCTTTGAATAAATACTTACAACCTTGTTTTTTTAATATGAAGATTGTAATGGATGTTTTTAGTTATAAAAGTTTGTTATATGTAGCCAGACAAAAACCGCCTAACAATTTAGTGTCCATGTTAAAAAAACAAATGTGGTTGCTGCTCTAACTACAGTTCCAAGTTAGCAATTTCAGTTAGTTGTGATTTTTTTAAAGAAAAAATGTCTGAAAGCATTAGTATGAGTTGCTTAAAATGTTTGAATTAACTGTTTAAATATTGCAGATAATAAAAATTGTTCTGATATTTCTGAATGTAGGAAAAGTTGTTTCTTTTCCTATATTAAATTTTAAGGCAGTTTTCAATAAGTTTTTAGTATATCTAGGAATCATTTATAAAAACATATATATATAAATATATATACATATTAAATACAGATATTTTATATTACTAGGATTCTAATCACAGGACTGTAGATCAGTATTCTGCATATGGTGAGTTGAAAGTGGAATGCTTTGTTGTCTTTGGTCTTTCATTGCATAATACCACTCTATAAAGGCCCAAGAGAGAGTTAATCTGAAAGAGCTAATAATTTCATATATGTAAACTGTTAATACTTGTCTGAGAGTGTTTCATTCCAGAAAATATTGCTATGCTAAATTATTACAGGAATTACTTAATACTATTTGCCTATTCTTGCCATTATCCAGTTAATATATTATTTGACAATTATTTTCATTATTCAGGAGCTCTATAATTAATGAAGTACTATTACACAAATGATGTGTTTAATGAAGAACGTCAGTATTCAGTGGATAGATTCGTAATGATTTATGTGGTGTGCCCAGCATTGTTTAACACCAAAACAATACAGGAGACAAAAATGCCCAGTAAACCTTATTTTTGGGGCATTCTGGTTCTAAGCCTTTTTGAACAGAAATTGAGGTTGCACTTAAAAGTGTTTTCACAGCAATTCAGAGCTCTACTTTTTACCTGAGAAGTACCTAAACCTCTCTTGCATTTTGAGTGATTTAAAGACTTTTGACTGTAAAGATTCGATCAATAGTTCTCTCAACAGCTTAAGATTCTGACACTTAGATAGGTTCATCCTGAAGCCAGAGATAAGACAATCAGCCAATTTGAAGTTAACAGCTCCTTACCAGCTTAAAAAAGGACAGTGAATTATTTCCTTTATGCTCAGATGCCTGGCAGGTCTGCTCACAGGCAGAGAAAGAAGCACTGGACCACAGTGCTCTTAAGGCAGAAGTGCATAACTGTCACCTTTTCAAAGAGGAAATGAAGGTGATATGTACTATCCTAAAGGAAGGTCAAGTTGGGCTCGGACTGGGGTGCCACTCCCTTCTCATCTAATGTGGGAAAGCATTCACAGTTCGTGTGTGTGCTATATGTAATCAGAGCAGCACGGACTGCTTATAGTTTTCAATATTTTATAAAGCATGCTCACTGCAATGTCAAAACCAACAACCAAAACCACTATCATTTACTAAAGCTCCTGTGACCAGCTTTTTTTCTCTATTCCTCTTAAGTAACCACATTTTCTGCAGGACTAATTTACAAACATTTTTTCCTCAACAACTGTTTTTTGAACTAAAATTTTCTGTATTATTCAAGAATTTCTTCTCTGTTTAATTTATGTCTCTGAGTTTCTTCTCTCTCTTTACTCCCCTTTTATAGCGTTCCTTCCCTTCCCTCTCCCTCCCTCCTTTCCTATATTACTCTTTCCCTTCTAGGTACTTCTCACTATCTTCAGTGCTTTATCATCTAATGCAATGTAATAGAATGTAATCTAATCTAATCTAATCTATTTTGCTCCCTAAGCATTTTTCTTGCTGTTATTACCTACTGTCATCTCTCTCTCATCTCCTCGGATGGGATCAGATCATGAATTCTGTCACTCTTTAAATACAGGGGCTGAGAATCTCAGCCAGTGAGAATATGTGGATGCTGCTCTCCAGAGAGAGTTAGCTGAGAGCTTTGAGTATGCAATGACGAAAATGAGCTTTTTGAAAGTACTTGCTGGCATGGTGTTAAGAAAATAGCTAAAAGGAAGAGAGATATATATTAAAAATTCCTGGATATGTTTTTAAGGTAAAATGTGTCCTTTCCAGGTTAAATATGATGTAGGAAAAGTGGTAAAAAATACACATACTAGAGTAATGTATATCTTGAAGGAACATCTTAAAATCAATTTCAATTTAAAAAAGAAGTGTGCCTATGTGTGTGCATACATATAAATATAAAAATACTAGAGAAACTTTATTGTTAACAAAAGCCTTCAGGAGATATTTAATGAGACCTTATTTTTCAAACAATTTTTCAAATTACTTCCTAACTTCTTTGAGGGTTGGTTTGCTAAGAAATTATGTCTGAGAACATGAAATAAAAAAATGAATATTACTATTTCAGTTAAAGTGATAACACAATTATTCTCTTTCAAGATAGAAAATGTGCAGAACCAGCAGTGCTCCAAAGTGTGCCCAAGTAGAAGAACATTAAGAAGACATTAGCAGTATGGAGTCCAGAGCCGCATGCCAAGCATGGGGGGCTCAGGGCTTGTGCTCAGGTGGGCTCAGCTCTGCTCAGATAACAAAGGGCACATGACTAATTTTGAGAGTATGAAAAGGAAATTGTTCTAAGATTTAAAGTAAAATGCAAAAAGGGTAACAGAAAATGACAGAAAAATCAATATCTTCAAAACAGCTTCTCACAGATTGCAACAAACAGTGTTTGTTTAGATGAGTATATGTAAACATGCATACTTTACCAAATTCCTGTGGAATACATTTTGTTTCCTTCAGACTGAATAACATTTTTTCAGTGCAAGAGTCACAGATGTCAAACAGTTAGTGGCCTGAAGATTGGTTGCTGTCTTACCTGTGTTGTTCATGAAATTTAAGCTACAGAATACCTGCAGTTAGAAGGCACATATTTAAAAACACCTTTACATGAGAAATGAGTCAATGACTTGAAAACAATGCATAATGGAACTGTTGTGAATAAACATGATTCTCAACACATACAGGGTTGTATTGTATTTCTCTCAAGAGAATGGAGATAGCAACACAGATATGCAAGTAAGTCAAAGACCTGAAAACCTATCCTATCTTATCCTATCTTATCCTATCCTGTCCTGTCCTGTCCTATCCTTTCCTATTCTATGTAGGTTTATAAACTTATTTCTTAATCTCAGAGTGCCTGAACACCTTCCAGAGAAGTATTCATTACTGTGACTATGCATCTGCCACATAGAGTTTGTTGTCCTCTCCTCTTCCAGGGGAACAACACAGCTGTAGCTGTAGAAAGTAAGGATTCTTACTTTCCTAGAGTTTTCACCTTTCTTCCTTCATTATTTTTTAAAATGTATGTCTTGTGATGTGTTTGTTAGAGAGGGCAAGGTAAAAGAAATGCACTCTGCATTGAGGGCAGCAGCAGATGAGATTTGTGATAGCACATTTTTCTGGAGGGTGCGGTAAAGGGTAGGGAGAGCAGGGAGTGCATTTTTGGATCAGCCTCTAAGAAATGCATGTCACCTGCATAGATGAATTTTACTGCTGCAATAGAACGTTCTGTTATACTGGAAGACTAGAGCTGTCACTTGTGTTTTTCATTTCTGAGCTGCAGATTTTTGTTCTCCTGCTATCTTGGGCATAGGCCATAAAAACACTGTAGGGCCAAGACCTTGAACCTGATTATGTTTTGTAGAATGGGCACCAAACTTATTCTCATGAGGGACCAGATTTGACAATCTGGCATCTGGTGCATAGTCCATTTGGCAAAAGTTATTAAAGCAAATACAGCTACTGTAAAGTTATGGTATTTCTGTGTGGACTTCATTTACACAGTCTGTTGCTGCTTCTGCACAGAAAGTGATATAAAGGCAGATCAGTGGGGGAGGCCTGATGTGGAAGGTGAGGCTGTTTCATCCAGATGCTCTGCTGTATGAATTCGGTTACACTGCCTTGGTGCCAGAACTGGGGTGTCTGCTGAATGATGTGCTCTACCATGTGGATTTATCAGTTTCAGGATGTGCTATTCTGCTGACAAACTCTGCTGCAAAGATTCACAGAAAGTCTGTGTTCCATATCCTTCTTCCATAGGAAACCACTGAAAAATGAGCTTGATGTGCTCAGGATGGCCTCTGTTGCTAGGAGATACATGACTGCATTTGGTGCTACCTGGAATTTCTTAGGCATTGAAGACATCATCAAGTTACATCAGCAACCACTGCCCAACTGAGGATTGCAGAAAGCACTAACAGCTGAGGTCAGGATTTTGCCTGCAATATGGGATGAAGCCTACTGCTCAGTAGCTGAGGAAAGAAAATTCGTAACTCTTCAGAGCCTGCTTTCTGACACCAGTGAGTAATGCAAGAACACTCCTGGAGTGTGGTCTGAACAGATGACATATAGATGCATCCCTAGTTAAATGACCTTTCATGACAGTGTCATTAGGTGATCTTGTTCAAGCACCAGATCATCTTGCTGCTAGCACTATGTTTGCAGTGAAGGACTGATTCAAACACGCACCATTTTCAAATTAGTGGCACTTGGTTCCAAGCCATTTAATCAATTCACCTACTTCATCACTGTTTGAATGTTGATGATGTAGCATATTGAAGGTATGATTAATTAATGTGGGAATTCTCAGTGGCAGGGAAGAGAGGGAAAGGTTGAGGTGGAGTTTCTTATCAGGTGCTTCCCTGGAGGAGGGATTCAAAGCGCTTGGCATTTTCATGTTGACGATTAGACACAGTCCCAGTCCGAATGGAGAGGCTGTACAATCACTAGGATCAAATGACTTACACAGGACTGACAAGTGCCTTCAGATGTCTGTACTCACAGGTAGAGTGGCGACAGCACAGCACGAGGGTAATGCTGGACTGTGAATCCTACTTTCACAGACACATACTTCTCAGGATATTTCTTCAGCACGCATTTAAGTCTGGCAAAGAGACTGCATTTTCCTTATACTCTTCTCTCCCTAATGTCTGCTTTAGCCAGCCACTCCGTATGCAAGGAATTGTGACCGAGACACCTCTCTGACTGTTAACCGTACAGTGCCACAGTTTACAAAACTCCTAAAAACCTGAAGTACCGAGCAAGGGGAGATGGGACCATTCATGAGAATTTGTTCATATAAGCAATCCAGGGAAGTCAAACTGATTTGTTTTGAGAGGGGGGATACCCAAAGTGTCAACATTTTAGGAAAAAAAAATCCTGAAGTGACTAAATTTGTATAGGTCGAGTCTGAATTCAATCTAGACATGTATACTGTGTTGAAACATCGGTACCAGCATCAGGCCTCTCTGTTCTTAGGTTCTGCAAGGACTCTGCCAGAGATGGTCTGAGATTTCAGGACTAAGTCTGCTTTAAGTTTCACCTGAAAGGGTGGTGGCTTTTGCCAGAAGTGTCTGCTTAGTAAGTAGGGGATTTGGGTTCCAGTGCTGCTCCGGGGGAGGAATGAATCTCTAGCAGAGTGCCCAGGTGACTGGGTTACAGGTTGGCTCTCTGAACAGATGGCCTTTTACTATGGAGCAGGGTCTGCATGTAGCTAGGACTGCAGGATTCATGAGATCAAAGTGGAAAAATCAAGTGATTCTGTTCATATCTTAGCATTCAACTTGGCGGGGGGTGGACTTGAGGTGTTATAAGTAATCCCTGGATTATTTAAATTTTTTTTATTCAACAGTTGTCCAATAAAAATATATATTAAGAGTCTAGGTAGCTTTTATTGCAACCAGAAGTATGTGTCTGTATGTGTGCAAATACATACGCACATAGTAGACAAAAAAGATGTATTTACACATTGAAGTACATTCCTGAATTTTCCCAAAATTGATGATATAAATAGTTATTACATTACATTACAGAAGTATCTCAGTTCTGTGGTGGTCAGTTTTTCTGTAATCATGAATTCTCTTTGTGCTGTTCCTTATTTCGGGTTGATGGACTTGGGACTGCAACATTTGCTGTAATAAATGGAAGGAGATAGGCATCTATAAAGTGTGGTCTCATTTACCCTTCACTTTACTCAGTGTGTTTCTAGAGAAGGTAATTCATTTTATACTCTGTTCTGGTGATGAATGGTGATGCTCTGGATACTTTCTGATGAGAATAAATATAACTCAAAAGTCTTATCTGTGTCTTGTTATAGTGTGTTCTGACAGAACTCAGTTTTAAAAGGTAAGAAATCCCACTACTAGCAAAAACTGTTGCTTGTTTCCTTTTATTTTAATCACATGGATAGAAAGTTATGTACTGACATGGCAAGACAGTGAGATAGGATCTTTCTGAGGTTTACTGATTTCCTGCTGCAATTGTAAATTGATTGCTTTTCACAGTAAAATTAGACTGGGGTATTTTCTAGGCAAAGAACAACAGGTATTCTTTCCTGATAACTTGCAGTTGTCTGGTGTTCATTTCAAGCTCAACAACAGCAGAATATAAATGGCAAACCACCAAGCTTCTTGTCAGCATGCAGGTAATAATACGTAATAATTATTAGTTCAGATGTATACAATGGGATATACATATTTCTCTAAGAGAAGTTTGCAGTAATTCCTTGGCAACTGCTTGTTTTAATTACTTCCCTATAGGCCATAAGAAGCAAACTGGAATGTTAAAGTGAAATTTTTACTGTGTATCCCCATGGAGGCAAAGCAAAATATATTCCTTGAAATCACATCCGTGAAATAATTGTGTATGGGTTTGCAGCACTGGCTACTGTTAGGCAGCAGTTTCAGTGTAAGAAAACTATCAAATAGAAACATCTCAAAGTAATTTACTAGCCACCATGGGTCTGATTTTATTGCTTATCATAAAACTACGCTGCAACTGTTCAATAGAAAAATGTACTCAGTTTGTCTCTGTAAATGTATCTGCAAAACTCCATCTTTTGTAAGTGTTCCGTGTGTGAAGAAACTGATTAGTCCAGGCTCCTTGTATCCAAAATCAGATGCAAATGTTTTTCTGCTGTTAAGAGTTTCTTATTGCTCTGTGGATAAAAGTGCTTATGTCTAGATTGCTATCACAAGGATGGAAAAGGCTTTTGAGGTGGTTGAGTTCAGTTCCCTGCTCCGACAGGCTGCATATACCCTAAGGAGTGCCTCTGAAAGCCTGGCTCTCCGTGGATGCTCTGGCTGAATGCCAGCATCATGCTGGGATGAGATGCAAGTATACACCTCCTGTCAGCGTCTTGCTTTCTTCATGAAGTTGACTGAAAAGGGTTTTTAATGTGCTGTGGCTAACATTTTCAGAATGAACCACACAAAAAATAAGAAACTGCCTGTGCAGCTTTTATCCTATATATTTTCGTAGTCTTTAAGAAAAGACTTGGAGAATAAATAGTACTGCTATCTGAATTGCTCAGTGAGTGGGCCCTGACTCACTTAAATTCTGCATCCAGAATTACAAGTTTACTTCTTGTTGTTTCTTTGCTGTTTGTTTTTTTGCTGTTTTTTTTGTTTGTTTGTTGGTTTTTTTCAAAACACTAGTGAAGAACTTATCTGCATAACCTGAAGCAAAGGGGACAACATTGGCTATGCTTCACTTGCAAGGAACTGAGACACAGAAGAGTGAAGAACAACATTCACTTAAGAGTCTAGACTTTATTATAGCTAGACTGTTCAGATCACGGTTCCAGCCAATGTCAAGTGCACCCACGAGCATGCAGCAATTCTGCGTATCTTTGAGGATTTTGAAAAAGAAGAACTCAGAATTACAGTTTGAACACATTCAGATTAAGATATGTATTTAAAGCACTGTAGCTGTTCCTGGGTAATTCTACTACAGGAAAAAAGTCATTACTAGCTGCTGAATACTGAAATTATTTGCCTCGTGTTAGAGAGGAAATCTGGCAGTGGCTGGTCATTACAGACTGTCTTCTTCAAGGTGGCATTCAACTCATTTAACCCTGAAAACAGGTAGGCTGACTACTGAAAGTAAGAGAACTGGCAGGAATGAGATCTCTGGAATTACTGAGAGTAAGAGAGAGAAATGATTACTTTATCCAGCACATGTGGTCTACTGCAGGATTTCCAGGAAAAGTCCTGTTCTACACAACATGGCCACACACATCTACCACTGTCAGGAGCTGGGGTATGCTCAGTATATGCTAAACTTTCCTGTCAAAGTTTTAACAGGTTCCTGTATAGTATGTATGAACTGAGACATCTTGAAAGGCTCATGTCTTTTTTAACCAAGAGCTGTTTTTCATGCGAATGATGAAAATCTGATCTCCATCACTTAATTTTATGGCTCTGTTAGTTTCTCAAAGAGAATAAATAAACTTAATGACCAGAAAGTTAATGTGCAACATCAATTTTTCCTCATCTCACTCTCAGAATAGGCTGAACTATTTCTTTTGAAGCTTTCCAGTCTGAGCCAGGTACTCATAATGAAAAATGTACTTCTAAAGATTAAGATATATAGAGAAGCAAAATAAAGTTACTGGGAAAACAGACAGCAAAATTCAGAAAAATTTGTGAAGTGCAAAAATGTTTTTATAGCTTTTTCTTTCTGGAGAAAAGTACTTAAGCACATTTACTTTGATAGAATCTCCTGGGTTTATTGCCTTATTTACGTTAATATTTTCTATGAACAGTGATGCAGAAACACTGACTTCACTGATGATACATGCAGTTAATTTCCTGGCAAAACATTTCTGAGGGAACCCATTGCTAGCAATTAACTTTACGTTAAGAAAACCCTTATGCCAAGGAGAAAAATCTATCACAGCCAGAAATGATAGCTCTTGTTGTGCTTACCGCTGGTTGTGCTAACTGTGTCTGGTTGGCCTCTCCATTATTAAAGAAAACATATCTCCTAACTGAGCCTGAATTAGCCTGAATAACATCCAGTTTAAAAGCAGGTGCCGAACCCAATGAAAATATTTAGATTGTGTGCCAACAAAATAGTAGCACAAATATTGGCTTATCTTCAGTTCTTGAAGCTTGGATTTATGTTCATAATCTAAACTATCTTTATTAGATTTGTCAAAGGTTTATAATGTAAGAAAACATCACATTGAATATGCTATCTGTTCAGGTATCTAATGGCAAGAGAACTTGCAAACTGACTTTATAAGGAAACACCTAGCTAGGTTATATATATAACCCAACCCTAAAGTCTAGTGGCTTTTTCTGGAACAATAGGAACACAATATTTTTTCTGTTTATACTTTTCCATCCCCAGAGTATTTACTACATAAGTCTCAATCTTATTTTCTGGTTTCACATTAAACAGAGTATTGTTGTGCCTATATTTCTGTCTCAGGTGAATTTACATCTGTGAATTCTCAACATTTCTCATCAAGAATGACCGTGGCACTTACCCTTCACTGAAAAGCTGTACTTAAGTCCTTTCCACATAGGGTTGTGAAGGGCCATTCCCCAAGTGTAAAAGTCATCCTTTTTCAAAAGTGGAACCTTGAAATGGTGTTACCACCCAACATGTAAAGTGTCTTTCATGTGTTTCCATACAGTATTTTGTTCATGGTTGTTAAAGCTAATGGAGAATAGAAACCATCACTGCAGTAAGAACTGTCCAAGAATGTTTTTTTTTCTCGTACTGCTGCCTGAAAGTCACTGAAAGCCATTTCCTAAAACACAATTCCCTAAGAAGAACTGTATTTACAATGAGACAAAGAGAAGGAATAAATAATATGTGAATTTCTGTACCTGTCACCATTGAATAAAAATTTCTAGGATTAGTCAAATAAATTAGACATTGTAATAAAGGTGTCTTCCAACCTATATCAGAGTCTGCAGCTTATAATATCTTTTTTCTAATTATTTATCCAATTCAGATTTCAAGGGTTCTACGACTTTCTTTGAAAAGCTGTTCCTGGTTCAGATTTTTATCTTTATTGACCTTGAAGCTTATTTAAGTGTCTCCAGTATTTGCCCAATGAATTGTGCTAGAGCTGTTCTTATGTAGAGTTTCAGTTTGTGGGAGATCTTGCCTGCTTGATTGATTCTTCTCCCATTGAAATGCTATGAAAACTCTGCAATTAATGCCAGGAGGAATAGGATCTAACGATAAATAAGGATGTTGAGGGAGTCACTAAAAAATAACTTCTACAGCACTTTGCCTTTGTCAGAGAAATAGTTATACTTCAGTTTGTGGCCTCCAGCCTTTCTGAGCTCATCACAAGGTCTCACATGCACATTAGAAAAACATTCTCTGCACCATTCCTAAAAGACACATCCTTAAGCTTTAGTCAAAAATTCTGAGTAAAGCTGGAGAAGATAGGGTTACTAAACAAAATGTGACAGGGGTAAATCCACAACTAAAGGGGAGATTGTGGTGGACTGTGCTGAAGGAAACTACAGTCCTTCCATTCTGGTGAAATTTCTTAAGGAATTGTATTTTATACTTTTATTAATATCCATATAAAGCCATAATGATGTGCTAATGACAGCTGAATATGACACCATGTTCAGAAAAATAATTCAATGTAGCAGGTGTAAGAATGTCATATAGAAAGAACCTGATAATCTTGAGAACTGGTGATGCAGAAAAGATGAGAAATAATAACATTATTTAGTAGAGGGCAAAGCTGTGAAATTTCCTCTACTTTCAATAGCTGATTAGATAGAAGCAGCAGGGGAAAAGAAAGAACTGGGTGTATTAGCTGACTACAAGATGTTTTGGAAAATAAGATTGTGAAAAAGTCCATTGTTTAATGCTAATATCTCTTGAAATGCTAGATTTTCTCAGCTAGAAGAAAACTGAAGCCAGAACACATGCCTTCTTCCTTTTCCAGCTGTGTTGCTTGCAGAGGTAATGACCCCTATCCTATTCCCAGCTGCTAATCACTTTCTCCTTCACATCACGATGTGAGTGCCTTCGAAGTCATTTTAGTCAAAGTGAGCCAGGTTGTCTTAAAGAGTTTCAACTGAAGATGAAAATGAGCTATCTCATCTTATTTTACCAGAAATAAAAGAGAGTAATCACTTAAGCAGCTTGGCTGGCATAATCTGAGCAAGTGATAGCCTATCAGGGTATCCCTGACAAAAAGCAGAGCATAAAATGGAATGGTAACCTCCAGTTACCTACAGGAACTTTTTATGATTATCATAAAAATGGTAAACTCTGCACTGGGTGTGATTAGAGGCGGAAGATAAGGTGTAACTATAGCTAACAAGTACAATGTACCAAAACACAGCTTGCTTTTGCATTTGAGGGTTACTTCTGAGAAACTGTGGAGCATAGATAAAATGTCAGAAGATCTGAAGAAGAACAAATTTTGTGACTACCCATAAAAAAGAGAGAAGCCACCGAATTATAGAACTTCTAGCTTAATTTCAATTCCTGGAATAATTTTTGGCCAAATAATCAAACTTATTTCTAAGCACCTAGAAGATAACAAGGAGATAAATAACAGACAGCACTGATTTGTCAAGAGTAAATCATGTCAAACCTGCTTAATTTCCTTCCATGACAGAACTGCAGGAACTGTGAACAGGGGGAAAACAGTAGTTGTCGTATATTGACTTTCATAGGGCATGTAAAATTGTCTCTTGTGACATTCTCATAAGCAAACTCTGGAATTGTAGTCCAGATGAAAACTACCAGGTGGGTTTTAGACAGCTTTGCTAACAGTACCCATGGAGTCCTTGGCAATATTTCACTGTCAAACAAGAAGGAAGGGTCAGGTGGGAATATACAGGGTTCTGTCATGGGCCTAGTTCTGTTCAATGTTTTTATTAACAAATTGAACTGAAATTGAATTGAAATGGAAAATATGCTTATTAAATTTGCAGATGTCATGAAGCTGAGAGACATCACAAGGATGGAGGCAGGAATAAAGTTCCAAATGATCTTGACAAATTGGAGAAATGGCCTAAAAATTGGATGAAATACAACATACAGCACTTAGGCAGAAATAATTTGCAATATGAAACCAGTAAGGGAACAGCAGGCTCACAAACAGGTTTCAAAAGAGAGGTCTGGGAGTTACAGGGGAAAACGGAGCAAAGATTTAATGCCAATATTTGTATGTTACACTAGAGGAAAAATGCGTACCAGAGAATGATCAGGAGTATAGAAAAAATTATCTAAGAGAAAAGATTGAAAGAAATGGGATTATTTTTTTAAACTGCAGCAAAGATATGGAAGGAAAAAGGTAACTGCCTTCAGGTATTTTAAGTAATGTTGAAAAGAGAAAATATCTACACTCCTTGTGAACAAGGAGAGCAGGACAGACTGTGTCTTCAGATGCAGCAAGAAAGAGTGGTTTAAACATGGAGCGGAAAAAAATCTAATGATTAGCAGATGAAAGCACAGGAATCTTTTGTCCAGGAAGGCTGTGGAGTTCCACTCACATCTTAAACTTAGACCATCTGCCAGGAACTGCACATACAGATGACCTTGCCTTGAGGAGGGTCTTGACATTCCCACTAAATCTAATTCTTGTGTGATACTATAACTATATAGCAAAATAAAGAAATATTCTCAAAATTTTTATTTCATAAGAATGTTTCTTTATGGAAAGTTGAAGTCCTTCAGTAAAACCCAGTATGTACTTTGATATATTGAAGCATCTCATTACAGAAATAAGTGTAGGCACAAGGAATTCTCAGATTAATTTATTAATACTACTATAATTGGAAACAGCATAATGTCAATACGGAGACTTAAGTTAGTGAAATGAAGATGAAGGACCTGATATTGTAACCAAATACAGTAGATAAGAATTTCTTCTGCAACCTTGGGAGATGTTATGGGTCAAACTTAAAGCCACTGTCTAAAATTTGGAAACAGTAATAACGATTTTCATACACAACAAAGACTACTGAAAATACTGGGAGAAGAAGCATTCAGCTTTGCCAAAGGGTTGAATATATCATGAAAGCAGTTTTGCTTAGAGAAGCTTTATTAACTTTCAAACCTTTATTAATGTCAGAGTTGATCTACTGTAAGAGCCTCTTGTTAAGTGGTAATGATCTGATTAAATCTCAAAGCTTTTTTTTCCATTTATGATATAAATGCCATTAACTGCCTGAAATTCCATGGATTTACAACACGCTATGACCAAGAGGTACAAGAGACATGGCTCATGATGAGGGGAAAATGTCATGAAGAAGACAGCATATTATAAAATGGTGAGAATAGGTGGTAATTTACTATGTGACAATTTTGTTTTTCTCCTTAGCAACTATTGTTAATGTGAATTTGATTCTAAGGAAGGTTAAATATAAAGACAATTAATTAACAATTAAACTTTTATGACATTGTTAATGGTTTGAGATTTGTGTATATGTTGTTTTTAGCCTCTTACAGATAAACTTAAACAGTAAGAAAGATTAAAAGGTTGTATGCATCTAACCTATTTCCTTAAAATTATTTAATATACATTTACTCAGCCTTTGAAATTAGAAAAGGGGATTCTACTAGTAACACATTTTTTTTTTTTTTTTTTTTTTTAACTGGATTGGAATCTGTACTTTGCTTATTGCTGCAGGAATAAATCTGTCTCTCAATATAAATCCTTAGTACTATGTCAGCTAACCTCACCATTTCAGGTTTGGGCATATGTTATTTAAGAAAAAACACTTAATTTTCTTCTGTTCAAATTTTAGAAATTTTTTTTGGCATCTCTACCTTTGAACTACTGTATATGTGTATTCTTTTAGTTCTATGCATCAGCTAGTTGGTTTCCAGAATGAACCTGAAATAAAGCCTATTTAATCAGGGGAAAAAGGGGAAAATTTAGCTCTTGATGATCACCAACTTCTCTGATCCTAAAATATGTACTGAATTGTAGTGCCTTAAGGAAAATCTGCCTCAATCCCATCAAAATTTTCTGGAAAACAGCTATAGTCATGATAAAATATTTTTGTCTTGTAGGGTCAATGCACTTCATATTTTTTTGTTTCATCACAACAGTGAAGTATTTTGCTGTAGAGATTACTATAGTCACAGAATCACAGAATAGTTGAGGTTAGAAGGTACCTCTGGAGGTCATCTTGCCCAATCCCCCTACTCAAGCAGGGCCACCTAAAGCAGATTGCCCAGGACCATGTCCAAACTGCTTTTGAATATCTCCAAAGACAGAGATGCCACAACCTCCCTGGGCAGCCTGTGCCAGTGCTCAGTCACCCTCACAGTGAAAAGGTATTTCCTGATGTTCAGCTGGACTCTCCTGTGTTTCAGTTTGTGCCCATTGCCTCTTGTCCTATCACTGGGCACCGCTGAAAAGAGCCTGTCTCCATCCTCTTTGCACCCTCTCTTCAGATATTTCTACACATGGATGAGATCCACCCTGAGCCTTCTCTTCTCCAGGCTGAACAGTCCCAGCCCCCTCAGCCTTTCTTCATATGAGACACACTCCAGTTCCTTAATCATCGTTGTGACCCTTTGCTGGATTCTATCCATATCTTTCTTGTCCTAGGGAGCCCAGAACTGGACACAGTACTCCAGGTGTAGCCTCATCAGTGCTGAGTAGAGGGGAAGGATCACCTCCTTCAACCAACTGACAAGATTCCTCTTCATGCCTCTCAGGATGCCACTTGCCCTCTTTGCTGCAAGGACCCAGGGCCGCTGCTGGCTCATGTTCAACTTTGTGTTCACCAGGACCCTCAGGTCCTTTTCCGCCAAGCTGCTTTCCAGCTAGTCAGCCTCCAGGATATACCGGTACATGGAGTTGTTCCTCTGCAACTGCAGGACTTTGTACTTCCCCTTGTTGAACTTCATAAGGTGTCTGTCAGACAATTTGTCCAGCCTGTTGAGGTCTCTCTGGATGGCATCATCACCCTCTTGTATATTAGCCACTCCTCCAGTTTTGTGTCATCTGCAGACTTGCTGAGCGTACACTGTTCATTAACCAGGTCATTAATAAAGATGTTGAACAGGATCGGACCCACTATTGACCCCTGGAGTACACTACTAGTTACTGTCCACCAACTAGACTTCGTGCCACTGATCATCACCATCTGAGCCGTTCAGACAGTTTCCAGTCCACCTCACTGACTTCCTATCTAGCTTCTCTATGAGAAGCGAAGGAGAGAAGCTATGAGAGAAGAGATGAGTGTCGAATGCCTTACTGAAGTCAAGGTTCATAATATCCACTTCTCTCTCCTTGTCTACCAAGCCAGTCAGTTCATTGTAGAAGGCCATCAGGTTGGTCAAACATGACTTCGCCTTGGTGAAACCATGCTGACTGTTCCTGACCACCTTCTCGTCTTTCATGTGCCTTGAAATTTTTCCCAGGATTAGCTGCTCCATCACCTTCCCAGAGATCAAGGTGAGGCTGTCAGGCCTGTAGTTCCCTGAGTCGTCCTTCTTGTCCTTCTTGAAGATAGGAGGGACATTTGTTTTCCTCCAGTCCTCAGGCACCTCTCTCAGTCACCATAATCATCCAAATATAATCAAAAGTGTCCTCACAATGATATCAGCCAGCTCCGCTAGAACTTATGGGTGCCTTTCATCAAGGCCCATGGATTTATGTTTCCAGTTTGCTTAAGTATTCCCTGACCTGATACTTTTCCACCAATGTTATGACTTCATTGCTCCAGACTTTTCCCCCTGATCTCAGGGATCTAGAATTTGTGGAGGCTGGTCTTGCTAGTAAAAACTGAGGCAATTACTTACTGTTCATAATGCTGGTTTTATTTAAATTGTAGTTAAGAGGGTGGGGTTTTTTTACTGTCTTGTAAGAGAAACATATTCATTTTGCTCACTCCATTGTGAATGCTAGCTCTGGATTTTATCTGAGAAGCTGACAATACCTGTAACAGATATCTGTTGTGGTAGACATCCAGACTGACTGTCCCAAGGTATTCTGTTGTCTGAAAAGTAGCCAGGAAAATGTTAAAATGTATCTTGGTGAACAAGAAATTCCATGTTCTCTGGAATGTGAAATTACCATGTATTTGCTGTCTCCTTCAGAAAATTTGGATGGCTTTCCATTATGTTTGCATGTTTCAGTCCAATCATTTTGTTTTTTCTTTCTTTTAAGCAGAGGGATTTTTAGCTTGTACAATGAGGCAGCAAGATAATATTTATTTCTTGGTTCAGAAATCCAGGCCAGTCCTGATGGAGATTAAAAACTGCTTCCCTCATTTAGAATTTTAAAGGTTTTTGGTCATGCCCTCTCTCAGCATTATTCCATCACCAAATATTCATTCCTGTTCTTAAAATCCTTTCAATTTTATGATTCACCCATAAAAGTGAAAGAGCACCACAACAGTAGATGAACAATTTGTTCCCTTTCAGAAGATAGGCAGTTCTGTACTAGGCATAAATGGTTTTGTAGCCTCCTTTGGTGAAATACATCTCACATAGCTTTATATATCTATAAAGTAGACATCTACATCTGAGTCAGTTGATAAGATTAATTTTGTAATAGATAGGGGGAAATAGGTAGTTTACATACAACACCTCTGACCAGTTCTGTGTACCTACTTTAGGGTGAGACAGTAAAAGTACCTTCCTATCTCCAGTAACTATAAAGAAATCCATACGTGAAGAATCCAGTGTCTGCGGAAGAGGTCCTTTCCCAAGGGAGCTGACCCAGTCTTTCAAGTTGCATCTCTAAGGCAGCAGGGAAAAGTCTGTATCCTGGTGCCCAGACACCAAGGACCAACTCCCTCATGTGCTCTGTGTTGTTCTGTGAATTACTGGACTGATGGTTACTCATGGCAATTAGTGAGAATTGCCATGATAATCCAGTATTCTTGAGATGACCCAGTGTCGTGGTTTAACCTGGCAGGCAGCTAAATACCACACAGCGGCTCGCTTGTTCCCTCTGCAGTGGGATGGGGAGAGAATCAGAAAAGTAAAAATAAGAACACTTATGGATTGAGATAAGAACAGTTTAATAATTGAAATAAAATATAATAATAACAATAATAACAACAATAACAGCAATAATAATAATAATATTTATATTTATTAATGGAAAGGAAGATAACAAAAAGAGAGAAAATAAAACCCAGGAAAGACAAGTGATGCAAATGAAAAACAATTGCTCACCACCAACCGACCGATGCCCAGCCAGTCCCCAAGCAGCGGCCCTCTGGCCAGCTTTCCCCTAGTTTATATACTGAGCATGTTGTCATATGGTACGGAATATCCTGTTGGCCAGTTTGGGTCAGCTGTCCTGGTTGTGCCCCCTCTCAGCTTCTTGTGTATCTCCAGCCTTCTCAGTTGGTAGAGCATGAGAAGCTGAAAAGTCTTTACTCTGTGTAAGCACTGCTCAGCAATAATGAAAACATCTCTATATTATCCACACTGTTTCCAGCACAAACCCAAAGCATAGCCGCATACTAGCTACTATGAACAAAATTAACTCTATCGCAGCCAAAACCAGCGCACCCAGATTCTGCCTTTTATTTATTTATTTATTTTGCTCAAAGGCAGTCATTGCTAATGGCTAGATTGCAACATAGGTATTCTCGCACCAACAGTTAATTGCTGAATTGTGGTGGGGAGTCCTAAACTGACCTGACTGAAAACATGCTATTTGGGTATTTTTTTCAGGGTAAAATTTGGGGGAAAAGGTTGAACTACTGAAAGGTACTCGATTAGCAAATGACTAAAAATTTTTTTGGCTTTTTGATTTTTAATGTATAAAATCATGACTTGATATCCCACAATCAAAATATTTAGCTTTTATTTTTAAAATGACTTTGCAATATGTTTTTGCACTAGTTAAATAGTAAACTACATGTTTGTAATTGGGCAATCATTTTTTTGTTAACAAAGAAAAACAGGCTGACTCAGGAGCCATGCTGTTTATCAGGTCTGAAATCCCCAAAGTCTCCTGTTCTACATGCCTTATAGAAGGAGAGGGAAAAAAGAACAGAACTTTGTTTATCCTTGACCAATATCAGCCACTTTTTTATTTCAAAATTTATGTTCCAATATTCAAATTAGTAAAACAGTCTTTATATTTTGAAAAGTAACAACTTCTCTGGATTAAAAAGATCTGAGATTCATTTGTAACTTCCTCGACTTTTACCATTTACTTAATCAGGTGCTTAGATATGGACACTTTAAATAGAAATTATTAATCTGGAAGTGTACACTTGCGGTCATCAAAGTTCAAGGCCCAGTTATAAAGTTTTATTCCTTCTAGTGAGCACAAGGTTGAAGTGTTTTAATTTACAGAAAGATGGTTGCTGCAGGCTCTCTGGGTAATGTTTCTGAGTGATGTAAATTAATTTTGCTTCTGAATAAGAAGAAAGAACTAGTACAGCAGATAAAGAATTGTTCTTTACTACAGTGCTAGCAAAAACATTAACAAAGAAAAGAAAACAAAAACCAAATGGACATTGACTTGCAACAGAGTACCTATTCTGTCATGGTCTCATGCAATTAAATATTTTCTTCTTATTTAACGAGGATAGTGTGATAGCACCTATTTTTTGTACAGCTGGGCTATGCATCAAGTAACATGCAGCTTCTTCCGGCATTAGTAAATAAGGAAAAAGAATAATTTTCATTGACCTTTCTTTGTAAACAAACTGTAAAGAATGTTTTGTTTTTCACCAGCACTCCAAGTATCATACCAGTGTATCAATCAATGGATATGATTCAATAAAGATTATAAGTTGTTATGGATTTTTAGTTTTATCTTTTATGGAAGGGGAAAAACCTTTCAGTTCAGTGCCATATATTTAAGAGAAAATGTCTTCATTACACTTGAAAGAGCATTCTGGGGAGCTGTTTTAAGTTTTTATTTGAAGAAAAACATTATATATTTCCTTTTTGTTCTTTTATTTTTAGATGCATTCATGGATAATATTTCTAATCAACCCTATGCACAGACATGTTGCTGTCCACTTACTTCTTTCATCATTTAGTAACTTGCTTTTATTGCTTTGTATGGCTTACAATGAAAATCTATATGCAGGTAAGCTTAAATGAGCTTGCAATGCTTTTATTGTAATACATGACTTTTTTATCTTAGTGTTGATTCAATGACTTTCTTACAGTTATTAAATTAAATTTTGTTGCTTTTGCTATACAAGACTACTTCACAATAAAGCAAACATGGAATCTAGTAACTGTATTAACATTGTCTTTAATTAATTTTATCATAACTGTGATCATCACCTTTATTTGATCATACAACACAATCTCTTTAATATACATTGGATAAGAATGCAGATCCCTGTGTAACATGTGTGTAAATGTGTTAATAAAAGGATAAAAATAACAAAAAAAAAAGACCCCAAAAAACAACCCATGAAACCTTAGCTCATTCTCAGACACCGTGTACGAAACTCAGGTTTGTAGAATTTGTGGGAGGTTAATAAGAGACTTATTATCAAAGTTGAGGTAGTTCAGAAAAAGAAGACCCCATCAACCAGGAGATTTCCCCAGTGACAGTGTCGTCCGAGGCTATTGGGATATATGTATTCATATTGTTGTATATTTTCCAAATCACTACACACCTGTCACAAATGTAGGCTTTGCAAAGAAAGTACAAGTTGCATTGTCAGTTAGACTGCACACAGATGAATGGTAGGTGCAAGGCAATAGTTGATAAAATAACTGCTTTTGTTAGAGGAAATTTGATTCAGTTCCCTGAAAGGATAGGCAACTTCTTCTAATATTGTTTTTATTTCTAATTTTGCATTTATTAGGGATGAAAGCAATATTTTAAACACAGGAGAAATTAAATTTACACCTTACAATAAGGCATAATAATTATTAGATTGCAAATGTTCTGTGTAATAGCATAAATGAAACTATTTAGAATACATTGGCTGATAAACAATTACCCTTCTTTGGCTTGTGTATGCAAAACATTGTTAAAAATATTTTCAATACTAAGAAAAAATGATAATGACTATTGCAAATAGATCAGGGAGTCTGCAAACACAAGAATTCTGTCAAGTTCATTGGGAATAAAATCCCCCTTTCTAATGCAAAGTAGAACTATAACATTTCATAATTGGAGAAATAAAAACCTCCTATTTCTGCAGACAAATCTCAGTTTTTAAAAACTCTTCTGTCATCTGAAATGAGTAGATTCTGCACAGAGAATTCAACTAGCTCAATATATTGAAATATCCCAGAATTATTGCCCAAAAGCTTGGCAAGATAGACATGCACACACTGAGCTGATAATCTCAGTGAGATTATCAATGCCAATGAGAAGCTTGTTTAACCTTTACTAACAAAACTACTTCTTTAGTGGGTTTTTTGTTCAGTACAAGTATTTTTTCTTAACTTTACTATATAACGGCATTTCCACAGTAACACAAGTGATCACAATTTGTTTGAAAAATAACTTCAATCTTATCCAACAAACTGTCACTGCGGTTCCAGGTAAAAAAGGTGGTATGGCATTACGTGCTCTAATCACAGGGCACGGTGTTTCATGCTCTCAGTGCCATTATGCTCAAACACACAAACAAACTGTTTAATCACTTACTTTACTTTTTTTTAGCATTTAGTATTTATCTTCTCAAAAGACTGGAAATTGTCATTAAAATCCTTCCAAATACTATTTGCAATTAAACAATGGCACAATGCTCACACCTATGACCCCAGTAGACCTAACATATTCTGTTGTAGACAATGGAAAGAAGAAGAAACCTCTGAAGGCATCTGGAAACCACCGTGGGAACCCAAGCTATACCTTACCTCTCTCTATTGTCCGTATGGGGAATTGAGAGGAAAAACAAAGGACACCATGCAGGATTCAGGCTGCCTAGCCTTCTGCTGTCATTAGATGCCTAACAGAGAAAAGTCATCTCTTTTTCCAGCACATAATGATGCCAAAAGTATCCTAAAAGCCTATGTTCAGGGTCCTCCTCATCTTGAGGATGCTTGACCCCCCTAACTACACCAAAATTACAGGGTGTTTTGAGGGGTGGCAGAAAGAAGAGTCCAGGTCCCTCCTGTTGAAGCAAGCAGAGAACTGGAAGCACAGATCCCACCTGCACAGAATGAAAAAGGTAACACTGGTTCAACCCCTGTCCTATGGCACATGTGCATATTTATGGGAGAATATGACTGGAAAAGAAAGAGAGACAATCCTAGGAGTGGAAATCAAAATGTGAGGTCTCATACCCCTCCACTGAGCTGCACTTTTTTCCTTTTTTTCTGGGACATTACCCTAAGTAAGGTTCAGGTTTTGTTTTCCTTCTAGTGTTTGCAACTTTGAGAAAGCCCTCTAAATCAGCATTAGTACTCTGGTGTGAAGATTAGATCAAGAACTCATCAAGCTAATCTGTCCATACTATAAAAAAAATTAATGAGTAAGTTAGCATTAGTGTAAGTTACTTACCTAATTTTTGACTCTGATAATAGGGTGGACATCAGTTTTGGGTCTTTATTGGTTTAAAGAACATTCCACATTTATTTATATTTGACCATGGGCACTACGCTGGGTCATTGGTAGGTGGTCTTTTTTATTGTCCTGTGCTTGCTACTCTGCATTGTTTCTAGTGATTTTGGTATATGAATAATTTATTTCCTTTTTGATTTGAACATTGATGTCCATATTTACTCTGATAGTAATAAGACATTTTGAAAACTTATGAATTCTCAGTGAGATTGCCTTTGTTCAGAAGGTCAATGCAAGGTCTGTTGCTCACACCATCCCAACTACCACTTTAAATATCTATCATGCCATGTCCAAACACTACATTAATGAATAACTCTTTACAGCTCCATTGATTAAGGACTTCAATTTGCTAGTTCTATTGTTTCTGTCTTTACACACAGTTCAGTTTTGCTTTCAAAGAAGAGCCTCACATTTCCATATAGCTCAAGAAATGGCATTTACAATATGTATTATTTAGGCTGATTTAGCAGCATTTCTAGAATCTGTTTGTATTTCTTTGTATAATTTTTCTTTTTGTCTCTCATGCTGTTGTGGCCATGGGACTATACTCACCAGCCTACTGTGTTAGATTTTCAGTGTCTCTTAGGCTTAGTCTGTCATAGCAGGGATTTACCTGTTTTACCTTTCTAAAATAGAAAAGATCTCCAAACTTAAATGCAGTTATATATATGTAAAAAGGCTTAAATTGGTGGACAATACTGTACTGCAGTGCAGGTTTTTACAACATAGTCGTGATGACAAAAAATAATTTCCAAAGTTATCATAGGTATTGCAACAAAACTTTCCAATACAAAACCGCTTTTGGATTGAAGTGTATATAGTGTTGTAGACATACTGACCAAATTAGTGTCTCCGTCATCTGCTTGTTTCATCCTGACTGTGAACAAGTGTTCTGCATTGGGCTTTTTTCTTTGTTTTTGAATGACAACAATACTATTATTAATAACATCATACTGCTTAAAAGGTTAAAGAGCCCATTCTACAGCTTGCCAATACCTTTTGTTCTTCTGTTGTTGTCATTCTAAGGTTATTCTCTTGGCTTCATTTGCTCTGAAAAACTGTTGGACCAGACTGTTCTTTCATGTATGGTGTTGAACTAAGAACAAATAATTTTAGGCATGTGTGTGAAATGTAAGTATGTACAAAGAATCTCAGCAAAATCTAGTATTGTCACACAAGTTCTTTCATTACAAATATTACATTATTAGATAAAAAAGATTTTTTGCCTCTTTTCTGGATGTACTTTTTTAGAGAGATGCTAATATGATCCAGAATAATTTTAAAAGAAAAACATCTGAAAGTGTTTTCAAGGGCAAGAAAGTGGCACTGATGGAGAGAATAAAGAATTGTCATCAAATGAGTTTAGTACAAAGAATGCTAGCGGTAAGATTAAAAAGAGACTGAATCCTGATAGATGAATGCCTATTAAAATATTAAAAAATAAACCATCTCAGCCTTTCCTCAGGGCTCTTAAGTAGATAAAAAACCCGTAACGTAACGTAACGTAACGTAACGTAACGTAACGTAACGTAACGTAACGTAACGTAACGTAACGTAACATAGTGTAATATAACAACTGAAACCTAAGCTACAATTAGAAATGGTGGGTGACGGGAGCTAAAAAATGAGGGCACTTTCCTGAGAATAATTGTGGAATCTTTACCTCTTGAAATAAAAACTGAATTATTTTCCAGAAGATATTATCTAGCTCAACCAGAAGTCATGTGCTTGATTTGAGAATCACTTGGTAAAAATAATGGCCTGTGTTGTGCAGGGAGTCAGACAAAATGATTAAAATGGTCCTTTCTAGACTTAAAATCTATGTAACTGAAACTTCCATTGACAATTTCATTGTGATTTGAAGGCACTCGGCACACAAACATATGAAGGCATATTAAAATATAGAAAAAATGTCAACGTGGCTCCTTAGAAGGTAAAGCAGATGATATCAAAATGCTCCCTTTTGGCCTTAATTCATATGCTAGTGAAATTCAGAGCATGGTTAATGTCTAAGGCAGCCATAAGTAGGAAAAAATCTTGACTTTTCACTGCAGAGACTGCATAGAGTCCTGTTGCTACAGTAAAAAGCACTACTCCAGTGAAGCTGATTTTTAAAAATTACTTAGTTTTTCTTGTCAATTCTTACTGTCGTCATGTAATGACAAGGCAAACAAACATAAGTCTGTTTGCTTTAACTACTTATTTCTGTATGTTTCTGCTCACTCACCTTCTGTAAATGGGAAAAGTTTAGATTTCATTCAGCTAGATTCTTAAGATTCTAACTGGTGACTTTGGAGATGCTCACTTTGGAGATGATGCAGTGTTTCTTTAGTGTTTTCACTCCACAATTTCTGCTCTATCCTTTCGATTTTAACTTTATTTTAAAGTAATTTTTCTAAATACAATCTTTTATTTTTACTAATTACTAAAAATCCCCCAGTACATAAAAAAATAAATTTGCAGTGTTTCTAATAAAGACATATATAATACAAACTTGAAAACATTTCATTTTAATGCAAAATATGATTCACTGCTACTCTGGACCAATGCAAAACATCTGCAGCATTGAGGCTTCACAATGACCACTGCTGGATACCAGCCAAAACTTACTTTTGAAACTGCCCACTTGCAACGAATGCCTTTGTATAAAGGGTTGTAGTAGTGAGACCAAGGTTGTGTGAAAGGCCAGTCCTTAAATCGTGATATCTCTGTGCTTTATGGACTTTTATTTTGATCCTGCTTCCTATGCATCTTAGCTTCCAACCACCTGTTAAGTTCTTGTCCTGGTTGTGGCTGGGATAGAGTTAATTTTCTTCCTAGTAGNTATTATTATTATTTTACTTTATTTCCATTATTAAACTGTTCTTATCTCAACTCATGAGTTTTCTTACTTTTACCCTCCCAATTCTCTCCCTCATCCCACCGGAGGTGGGGGGAGTGAGCGAGCAGCTGTGTGGTGGTTAGTTGCTGGCTGGGGTTAAAATCACGACACTTCTGGACATGACTGGCTGAATATTTTCACATTAACACTATTTAAGGTTCATTTGAGTCATTGGCCTAGTCCTTCTTCTAGTGGGCTGTACAGTTATAAGAATTTTAAAAAACCCAGTAGCAATCTTATCTAATAGTTATTGCACAGGATTTCATCATTAGTTCTAAGTGAGATTGGAAGAATCCCTTCTATCTTATTCTTGTAATCATTTGTGGAAATAAAAAATTACTTGGGTAATAAATTTAATCAATGACTTAATTAACAATAACTTCACTTGTAAAAAACCCTCGGAAAATTCATCAGTTCTCAAAAGAAGAGGAAAGTTTGACAAGAGGGTATGTTATCTTTTCCGACATCCCGAATCTATGCTTTAAGTGAAAGTTGAATTTTAATTTTACAGTTTAGTGGAACCTCTATCACAAAATGGCCTCAAAGTCTCCAAATATGTCATTGTCTTTTGCATTTTTCTGTAAACTAGAAGATATTCAAATTCGTGACTTTTTACTTTTTAAATGCTATATCTTGTCAAAAGCTCTGCTCGTATTCAGGTAGTGTTAATAAATTATAATTTCACAAATCTCTTCTAATATCATGCATTTATTTCTATTTCTGATTAGAAATGAATGTAGTGTTAATAAGAAAGTGTTAAAATAGAAAACCATGCTGGTTTAAATATGAAAGTAACAAACTTAATACTTTTGCATGATGCATGTGTACTGCATGTATTTCCTAAAGGTGGTTAAATATTCACAGCACAGCCTTTGAATGTTGCCTAGATTTTGAAAATTTAAGAAGTGTTAAGCCTCACCTACAGTTCACCTTCTTTTGCTGATTCTTATTACAGTAAATGGCATTTTCACACATCTCGGTAATTTTCAAAGGTCATTTTATTGGCTCAAAATATATGCATTACAGAAATACATTATGCAATGCATTTACATTTGTTCTGTAGTTAATAACAGTCCCAGTTACTTACACTTTACTTAAAATGCATATGTATGGCATAGCAAACAATTAGGCCAAGATCTTTAATTAAGCATGTATGAAATATGGCTCATTGCCAAAGTCTATTAGGATTTTTTGAGACAGCTTGTTGAATGGTGAGAGAGATGAAAAATGTGGCAGCTACAACACTGAGAACAAAAAAGAAATCATTTGTAATACATTTTCTTTTCTCTTATATAGGTGCAATATCATGAAAGGCTCTGCAATTTCCAGCTACAGATTCACCATAGAATTAGTTTTTTCTTTAAAGCATTCCACTTCAAGGCTTTTGGCTTTATAAATACTAAAATAGACATTTAAAATAAAATAATTTTAGGGAAAAGTATATATATCATAGGAATCTGAGGATATTTTTCAGAAAAATATCACTTATATTTAAACCCCTAATAAAATTGCAAGAGCAATGAGAATGAAAAAGCAATAGCTAACATTTTTCTTTGTTTTGCAACCTTTTCCCTGTTAGAAGGCTTAGCTTTTCAATTTCCAAGTGGCTTTTACAATCATTGTCTATTAATATAAAATCTCACTAGAAAAACACTAGATACTTGATGCCAGTTGTCATTTTATTAATGTAGTAAAATAACAGTGGGTAAAATCCTCATGGCTTAAATTAAAGCAGATACAGGGGGAACATTAAATTCTTGTTCTTTGTGAAGGACAGTGAAGATTGTACTTTGTGTAAATATGCCTTAAGAGTCAGGTTTTACTATAAGAGTTCATCTTTTGATTCATAAAAGCTCTTAAGCAGAGATTTAATTTCATTTTTTTGCATTAGTCTGTTGTTGTCTAGAGATAGATACAAGCATATGCTCAAGTGCTGTAATGTACTGTAATCCTCCTTGCTGTTTTTCATGCTGCTAAGAGGAAGAAAACACATGAGATTTGTGGATGTAGCTGACTAATGCTCAAATTGCAATAGACATTTTATAATGGGAAGTTGAGTTGGAACATTGTTTTCTTTGCTTCAAAACACTTTTCAAGCTCTTGGAGGATTACTTGTTGCTGACATTCTTTATTTGCATTGTACTTCTAGTGGCTACCAAAGGCACTTTGACTCCTTTTCTGTCTTTTCCTTGAACAGGTCTTTTACACTACTGGAATAGAAAATGCAAAATAAGCCAGAGATTTGAGTAAATTCTGGCTGGGCTCTGTGCTTTGTTTGTTTTCATTCTATCTTTAAAAAAGAAAAAGAAAAGAAAAAAAAGGAAAAAAAAAAGAAAAGAAAAAGAATGAAATAGATCCACACAAAGAAAGACATTTCTTAATGTATAATAGCTGCATATTTTTTTAAGGGCCTACTGGGAAAGTTCAGAAACTAGCAACATAACAAGTCCAGCTTGGACTCATTCATGTTTAATGGGACTAACTTCAGAAGGGTCGATGAAGCATTTATGTAAACCCCTCAGGCAGCTCACAATTGGCTATGTTAAATGAATCTCAATATATTTTGAAGAGACAATAAATACTCAATGCCTTGAAAAAATCTGGCTGAACTTATAAAAAATCACGAGGGTATTTTTTAGAAGTTTGTGTTGCTGCAGTATGATTACTATAAAACCTTAGCATAATTCTAGTGAAAATCACTGCTATGAAGAGTGGAACTCGTTTAGCTGAGCCACAAGCTATGTGGCAGTGAGTTGAGACCTATACAACAAGTTATAGGCATTGGCTATATGTTGCTTCCTGAACCGTTTAAATGTTTTTATTTAGAAAACAGTATTACAATATCAATAACCAAGGGAGCAGGGACCAGAATCTAAAATTTCTCCCTGATGAGTGTAATCAGTAGATTAAATTCATGTTTCTTGCTCTCTGCTCTTGAGTGCCCAATCAGTATGCTAAATCATGCTTCCCTTTATGTCTACATTTCTTGCACTCCTGACTACCTAACTGGGCAGCTTCAACAGGAGGAGAAAATGCATGTCTGCCAAAGCCTACAGCCTGGTGGCTACAGCTCCTGCCCAAGATATAACAGGCAAGGCAAAGCATGCTAATCACAAGGCTACAAAGCATTGTTGGTCCTCATCTCTTAAATAATAAAAGGCCTTGCCCATCAGGTCGTCTATCCACAGAACAAGGCTCTCAGCTCGAGGAAAAGGAAACATGCAGTATGTGTTTCATCTCAACTAACTTCTGATGAACCTAAGTTCAGATGATTGCACGTAAATGCATTTTCCCAAGCTACTTTGCAGGCAGTGGAAAAAAAAAGCACTTTTAGAGAACGATTCATCATGGGTGAGTCACACCCATTAGTGTTCTTTAATTGTAAAAGCAACTTCTGTGATTCAGATATAGGTATGTAGATTTGACCAATGTTTGATTACTGTTATGGGGTGCCTTGAATGTCTACGTTCCAGAGAAGTATTGAAGTGTTAAACAGGCAAACTTTCTGCCTGCCTTTCCAGAAGTGCCTAGGTCATTATTGGCAGTGAAGGGACCCTAAATGCCTAGTTTGTGTTTTGTGGAACATCTATGGGACCTGGGTCCTTGAACCTGATGTTTAATTCTAGTACCAGAAATTGGTACTGTAAGAAGATAAACTGACTCATTCCTCATGTTGTTGTGCTTTGCTGGCTGATTGGAAAACTGAGCAGAGACAAAGGGTATACATAGTGTGCAGTGTCTTAACAGATGATTTGAACAAGTTTAATCAATATANTTGAGTCACCATCCCTGGAGGTATTTAAAAGACGTGTAGATGTGGCGCTTAGGGACATGGTTTAGTGGTGGACTTGACAGTGTTAGGTTAATGGTTGGACTTGATGATCTTAAAGGTCTTTTCCAACCTAAACAATTCTATGGTTCTGTGTAACTGCACAGGAAATTGTACTATGGTTCTGCTAAATATTTGATGGGAGCACCATTTGAAACGTAATTTTTCCCTGTTAGCTGTCTCAAGTCAGCAGAATTCTACCCATGGTTGCAAATATTCCCCCAACCCTGGAAGAGATGGGAAACAGCATTTCCAAACTATCCTGGCATTGCACACAAATGAAGACTAGAGAGATTAGACCAGCACTTCGCAAGCTTGTCTACTTAGTGTGAGTTTAAGGTATTTACGGTATTTAAGAAAAGTTCCACACAGTGTTGCACCTTTTGCTGTGATGGGCATCTAAAGAATAGTAGTGCTATCATATAACTACAATTTAAGGGAAAGGTTTACCAGTAGGCATTGCTGTTTTAATGACGTAGAATAACACTGACGAAGCAGCTGTTTCTGTTTTAAAGAACTTGTAAACATGTACATTTTAGAGAATATTTGATGAAAGCTGATTACGCTTACCTTCAAATTATGAACAATATCACCTGTTTGTTGCAACGGCTCCACATTTTCAATTCTGCCTTCGCAGGTTCAGTTCTTGCTTTTCTGGCTATGAGGATATCATCAGTGTGCCAGGTGCAATGCAGTGGGGAACCACAAGGATAACTTTAATATTTAAAATGTTTATGCAGTTAGGATATTTAAACTTCACAGTACTGTGAAGCACTAGGAGTACAGGAGGTGTGTTTTGGTAATTTGAGAACATGTAATTAACAATATATTTATTATAATGATCTAATCTAACGATTGCACTCAGTCAAGCATGTTGTATTTGCTTTCATTTTCCACATCTTTAAAATTTGTGCCCTCGATTGTGACCATTCCCTCCATTTAAGAGTTAGGTTGTGATTTAGCAATTTGGCGCAATCATTCTACAAATATACTAGAGTTTTCCACACAGCAGGCAAAATTAAGGAAAAGCTGATTAGAAGTGATTATCTAAGGTTGTGTTACCTGCAGTATAGCCCTGTTCATGTACTAAACAGTAATTGTTATCCACCATTTAGAAGAGAAAAGAAAAAGTAAACTCCTGCTTATGCAATTTACTGAGTCATTTGAGCTGCTGCACAACAGTTATTCTCTGATTAATGTAACTGCTGAAGCAGGGTAGATATAGATGATTATGAACTTCATGCATTAAATAATTATCCAGCTTTTCAGCATGAATCAAATCTTAAAATGATTTATGAATAAAAATATTTCAAAAGAAATAGCACAAGCTTAGATCATGCCTTGAGTCTGCTGCTGCTTAAGAGTTCTGTCATTGATTTTAAGAGGTGTTAATGGATGGTGCAAACTCGCCATCCATTTCTGGGAGGCTCCTCTTGATCTTGCTGGACTGCCAGGCCTGGGCTCAATGGCAGGAGTTTCACATGTAATAACTAACTGCCCTTTCTGATCAGTTTAATGAGAGATTCCTTAAGATCATTTGTATTTTTGCTTTACATGTTAGCTTCCATAACTTCAGTCTGGGCTCAGCAAAGGGTTTTAGGTGCTAAAGGAGCTCTTAAACAGAAATAAGCTAAACTCAGTACTATATTCTAAAAAATTTTCATCTCAGCTACCTTCCAAAAGCAGCATTGTGCTATGTGTTAATTTTTTTACAATAGTTCCTTAGGCTTCTAACAATCTGACTTCCATTTTTCACAGAAATGTGCCAATCTTAATGGTGCTGAACAGCTCAGTATCAGTCATTGTGGGAATTCAGGATTTGTGAGTTCATCCGCCTTTATTACCCAAAAGGTTCAATTCAGTCAGTTTTCTCAGATCAGATTACTACTGCTGCTTTCCTTCTAAACGTAGACTGAAGAGCTGTCAGCTCACTTTTAGAAGTAACTTAGCAATTAAAGCACAAGCCAGGAAAAAAAAGGTCTGAATTTGAGTTCTGCTTCTGCCTGGAGTGATTAAAAGCCATAATATTGACCTCCAAGCATATATCATTCTCTTGCTTCTCCACTTCAAGATTAGACTAGTTTGTTACCCATCCCTTCTTTGAAGTCTGTCGACATTCAAAGAGAATCAAAGTACTAATAGGTCCAGAAAGAGTATGTAAGAGTGAGAGTCTTTGGCTCAGTGATTAGGACAGACTGGATAGCAGAGAATCAAAGATGACTGGTATGCATTTATTTCAGACTGCCCTTGAACAGAGCGCATAGGAAGGTGTGTTCTAGATCGTCCCATTTAATTCTCCTGGTTCCCTTGGTACTCCAATGAATCCTGAGGTGCTCTGTGTACAAGTGGACAAGTTGTAGCAGAAGGAATGGAGACTACAGATTAATGGAACATTGGAGGAATAATGTGGAGAAAGGGCATTAAATACATTGCCTTCATAGATTAACTGGCCTGACAGATGATAGCTTGACTTTTAGCAAAGTTTGCAACACAGTTCCAGGTGACATTTTCATAAACTAATTGGGCAAATATGTTCTGCATGGAAACATCATCAGATGAACACACATCTTGGTGGAAAACTCTGCTTCTGGAGAAAGTGTCACTTATTTGCTGCCCACCCCAAAGATATTTCAGGT
The DNA here is from genome assembly GCA_013400755.1 of Pelecanoides urinatrix. Taxonomy (NCBI): domain Eukaryota; kingdom Metazoa; phylum Chordata; class Aves; order Procellariiformes; family Procellariidae; genus Pelecanoides; species Pelecanoides urinatrix. Next base: position 218,018 of record VZTQ01002624.1, on the reverse strand, counting down.
GAACCCTTGCAGAAGTCTGTTCGGGGTCTGAATTTATTTGATATTTTCATTAATGGATCAGGTGATGGAGTAAAGAATATAATGCATTTTCCTGATAAGTCAAACTTAAAATAGCTGTTTTGGGGAGAGGGATGAGAATTCAAAATAGTCTTAATAAACTGAAGGGACAATTTGAAATAAACAACTTGAGATTCAAGACAAAGAAATGAAATATTTTGTATTAAGAGAAGATGAATTAGAAAATTGTGACAGACTGGCTAAGCAACAATATTGCAAAAGTGGATCTGGATGTTGCAGTCTGACCAAAAAATGAGATATTCTTGCAAAAATGAAAGGGAACTTTCTAAGATGTCTTGGCAAGAGTCGGGTATTCAAGATATATGTGGTTCTGGATTGATAAAGATTTATACAAGTCTTTGAGAAACATGCTTGGAGAAAGACAAAGATAATTGAAAGAATCCAGAAGATAGCAACAAGTATGATAAGAAATTTCAAGATGAGTTGAAAGAATTTATTTGTTCTTCCTTAAAAAGGGAGACTGAGGAGAGATGCTAACTCTTCCACGTGAAAAAAAAGTTATAAAATGGATACTGGAAGTGAACAACATATGTTTCTGCAAAAATTAGTTAGGCTAAATATTGAGAGAAGTTTTAAAGTATGGAACAGAATATGAAGAAAATATAGAATGCCCTTCACTAGAAGTGAATAAAAACAAACCAGGTAAGAGGTTTATTATGGCCAGGGGTATGCACACACCTGCTCCAGAGCAGAGGTCTAGACTGCACTTACACATACATTGTTTTACTGTTAGATGCTAAATAAATTCTTGCTAGTTAGATGATTTGAATTTGTAGTTTAAATAACTTAATGAGGATTTATATACTGAATACCTACAACTTTCTACTGAAAAAAGGTTGTTCTGGTGAGGAGCCAATGATATCCTTATCACTAGAATGAGAGAACAGGGAAAAATATGAGTTCTATATTTAGCTTTGCAGAAATGTAGGCAGAAAAAATTTGGGCTTCAGTAGTTTGCTTAACATAAGTACACTACTGATGTATAGTTTATGGTACTCATTTTTAAGCAGAAGAGGCTCTGATTAACTGGGGAATAAGCATAAGATACAGTAATGATTTTGGTTGGAACTTTTGGACTGGATACCAGCATTACTAGGCACTAGAGTGCCCCTGTACTTGGCACTGGGGAGGCCGCGCCTCGAATCCTGTGTTCAGTTTTGGGCCCCTCACTACAAGAAGGACATGGAGGTGCTGGAGCGTGTCCAGAGAAGGGCAACGAAGCTGGTGAAGGGTCTGGAGAACAAATCTTCTGAGGAGCGGCTGAGGGCACTGGGGTTGTTTAGTCTGGAGAAGAGGAGGCTGAGGGGAGACCTCATTGCACTCTACAACTACCTGAAAGGAGGTTGTAGCGAGGTGGGGGTTGGTCTCTTTTGCCAAGTAACCAGTGATAGGATGAGAGGAAATGGCCTCAGGTTGTGCCAGGGGAGGTTTGGATTGGATATTAGGAAAAATTTCTTCACCGAAAGGGTTGTCAAGCCTTGGAACAGGCTGCCCAGAGAAGTGGTTGAGTCACCATCCCTGGAGGTATTTAAAAGACGTGTAGATGATGTGCTTAGGGGCATGGTTTAGTGGGCATGGTGGTGTTGGGTTGACGGTTGGACTTGATGACCTTAGAGGTCTTTTCCAACCTTAATGATTCTATGATTCTATGATTATTTTGGCATCAGCTGTTTTGGTTAACAGCCTGTAACTTTAAATTGCAATAAGATTACAACCATGGTGAAGATGTATATTTAAATGCATGTTTTGTATAGCCAGCAAAGAAAGAGATTCATTAAAGCATTAGCCAATATTATTTGGAAATGACTGCACAATGAAAGTATAAATTAGAAAAAACAGTGGTTTAACAAGCATATTAGAAGGGTAATACTTCAGGGCATGGTATTTATTGAGGCCAGGCTGTCTTCTTAATTGGGCCAGTAAACAAGATCTGAGCATGGAACTAGACAGCAAGCTGCTGACACATTTTGCTCTGTGAAAGTGCATAATTTTAGTATTATCCATAGAAGAACATAGTGCATTTGTCAGATTCTGCTGAAGTAAACCTCCAGCTTCCTGCAATAATTTCGGAGTGACTGGACAGAGTCAAACCCAGCCAACATCAGGCATGTTGAACAGGCCTTATCTAATCTAAAAATCAACACAGGCCCAGCATTTCAGGGAAATATCACATGCTTCTGTTTATGGTCCTTGCTGCAGAGAAAAAAATACTCCATTTATGTAGTTTAAACAAATCAAGATCAAAGTGCTTTATTGATTTATAAATGACACACAAATAACTGGCAATCAGTGAACTACAGATTCAGGATCAGTATCACTAATATAACAGATAGACCCAAAATATGAATCATAAATGTTAATAAACATGTACAAATTTTTGAACATGCTTTTATAACTAGCCCCAAATGGTTCTAGTACATGTACATGTACATGCACACATACAGACACACGCACGCACATACACACACTCAGAGTCATCACACGTCCCCCGCTCTCCCCATCCCCTCCCCGGTGTGTGGGTGCCCCCTCGCAGCCCTTGGGCAGACATGATCGCTCTGGCCCCAGGGGCACCCCTGCCGCCCCCAGACCTGCCGCCCCCGCGGTGAGGCAGGGCAGAGCGGGGTGCACCCACCTGCCTGCCGATCCTGTTTCCCCCCTGGGGGCTCTCCTCCCCTTACAAATCTTCATGTTTCTTTTATTCTGCTTTCCAAAATGACTCCTTTGTTCCAAATTCTCTTGGTAATCTCCTGGTAACTGCTTAATCCATTTGATGATTATCATCATCTTCCTCTTTAGCATTATTGATTTGGGGCAAATGCCATCCAGAACAGTTTGGGTGTCCCATTCCAACATTCCTATACATGTTAATATATAATGTTAATACATTAACAACTGTTGCTATCCAGGCCATTTTGCCAAGGGTGGTCTGTGGGAGCACCCCACAGGCCTGATCTGTGCTCATCGCAGGTAGAAAGCATCACCAAGAATTGGCTTGGTAGCAATAGAGTATATGCACTGCCAAGACTAGTTCCTTAGCCAGGCAGTAAGTTTTAAACAGCAATAAGCCTTTCTGAGTCATAGATGCTAGGGCTGGATAAAATCTAATAGAATTTCTAGGCCGTTCCTCTGTTAGCACTGAAACATTCCCCCGGGTACACTATGCTTTATTTTCTAAGACTTTGTCCAGTATAACTTTATATGTATCATGCAGTGTGCCTTCTTGCCCATATTTTGCTTATTTTTTATATCTGGTTTGTATTCAGGTACAAATATGAAATGAAGACAATAGCTGTTTTCTGAAAATTCCTGGTAAAGCCTACTATTCTCAGGTGTCCCTTTGACATGAATACAAAACGCAATCCAATAGTAAAACAAATGCTATGAATAATGTTTCATCTAATGTGCAACCCTGGCATAAGATGAAGGAAAAATGCCTGCTGGCAATAGACTGTTAGTACAGGGACAGCATCTGAACGAACCTGAACAGAACACCTGTAACAGTTATATATTTCCCCAGTATGATATAAGCAAAAACAATTCTAGTACAAACATTTAGAATTATCTACCTTAAAAAAGCTGAAGGACAAATACAGAAATAAAATAAAAAAGTGGTTGACAAGTAGGAAAAAAAACATTGAAGAAATTATGCTTATGACTGCATGTGCAGCTCTTCTAACTGCATGTAAAATGTGGATAATTGCCCAGACAGAACCACTCTGTGTACTCTGAGCCTCCTCCAGGCACTGCTTTACCTTTGGACAAGCAGAATCTGGCTTTTTGTTCCTCATTGGCACCTGCTACACAATGAAATATTCCAAACTTGAGTTAGGAGAGCTTCAAATAAGAAGAGCCTGCTCCAACTGAAGCTAGTAGAAGTTCAGCTTTGGATTTCAAAGGCAGCAGGGTAAGTTCAGAAAAAGTTGAAAGACTTGAGTGTATACAATTTTGGCATAATATCTGCTGATCTATGATGAGATTTGGTGCCACTTGAGCTTTAGAATATATTACAGAGGACAAACCATTACAAATGGAAAGTCCTGCAAACCATCTACTTGGTTTTTTTCTGGAAAGTAAATGCTTATCCTATTATGTTTTTTTATTCATGAGGAGTGATTTCTGTTCCCTTCTCTATTAAAAAATCAGCAGGGAGTCACTATAACTTCTGAGCTGATTCAGACATCAATGCTATTTTTCTGTGAGGAAAGGAATATTCTGAGTATTTGCCTCAGGATTATGTTACTAAAAAGTGAAATAAAATGAAAAGCCAGTGTATCTTTGTATCTCCTTTCTCTTTCTCTTTCTCTTTCTCTTTCTCTTTCTCTTTCTCTTTCTCTTTCTCTTTCTTTCTTTTCTTTTTTTTTCTTTCTTTAAGGAAAAAGGCTTGAAGAAAGCAAGCAGTTTGATTTTAAAAACCGCTGCTTTTCTAACCTCTTAGACATAGTCCATTTCTTTCAAAGAAAACCCCAACCCAAAATCCAAACAAAGCATACTCAAATCCCTCCAGTCCCAAATCCCCTCATCAAATCACAGAGGAAGACACAAAGGGTGCAGGCAGTACTGCAGTAATTTTTTTCTTGGTCTTTATCAATTGACAAAGCCAAAGTATAGTAGAACTAAAAGTGGAACTCTGCCTGGACACATACCATGATCTCTTGAATTTGTTGTACTTGTTCAGCATGTGGAATTTCAGGTCACATGGGTAAAATGAATCAAGTCTCTACGCCAGGGATTCAAAGTGAAAACTGAAGAGGACGATTTTCCACCTTATGTAAATGCCCCAGCTGCTTAGAAATTCAAAAGTACAATTCTGCTTTTCAACACCAAACTTCCTACACTGATTTGTATCATATTTGGGAGAATAAAATAGGAGTAAAGTTAAGTCCAATAAATCTGAACTGCAAATAACATGAAATGTTCTGCGATAGGAATGATACTGAAAATAAGTTTAAACATCCAAAGTTGGAAACCAAAATTACAGCATAAATAACGATATTACTGTAGTGTAAACATAAAGGAAATCAGTTAACATAGTACAATCCTTACTTATTATTTATGTAAAGATTTTATGTTTGATAACAGTAGGCTTCCTTCTGTCTTTCTCTGTTCAGAACAATGTAGTTCTGCAGTCTGAGAGCGTAGGAGCAGCTGTGCAGGGTCAGAACACAGGTTTGTCTAGCCCAATAGCTAGTCTGTAGCTGTAGTAACCAGAAAAATCTTATAGAAAGATTAAGGGAAAATGGAAAATATTATAAAGCAATTTTCCTTTTATATCCTATCAGTTTCTGACAATCATGAAGATTAAGAACTTCTGAGCTGCAGGTTAGGCACAAGACTCATTTTTAATAGTTGCTGATGGACTTTTCCCCATATACCAAACTAATCCCTTTTTCAATTCAATAAAACATTTTGTGACATTCTTTTGTCTGAGTTGAGCCTGTTGTCAAATAATTTCACTGGTTATGGCCAGGTTTCTGTGGCATGGGAAATAGTGAATAATCATACCCCATTCTTCTTTCTTACCCACACATAAGACAGTGATGTCCTGTCTCAATTGTCTCTTTTCCAATAAGTAGACCTAATCTATTCAGTCTTTCCTATATGGAAATATTTTTTGAATGTCTGTTCTTGGTCATTTTCTAGTTCTTCTATATCCCTTCTAAGATAGGAAGGTTAAAACCATGTGCAGTTTTCAAGGGGTAGAATTAACCTTTCCTAGGAAAAATGGTGTACTTGTTTACAAGTTAGGTGTTTAGTCACAGCTCATCATCTGGGCTCTTCTTTAATCCATGGAGACTTATTGGCATCTCTAAAATTGTGTCACTTGGACATTTTTGGATGAGGTGACTTACTGTATTTTCTTTAAACTTTTTTTTTTTTTTTTTGTGGCAAAAGTTGAGCAAACTAAATTACATCCTAGAGCATATGTACAATTTGTATACAACTATATTTACTCAACTGACATGATGAATAATTTCTGGTTTGTTTTCAGTGGTTTTATTAATACTGTCTACATTTTTCTTGTCTTTTGACAGCTACCAAATGTTGCGCAATTTCCAACAGGATGAGTAACAAAGGTGTGTTACTTTCTATAATTATTCTTGTTGAGATTTTGTTTGGTTCACCTGAAAAAAAAACAACAAATGAGTGCAGTGTCAGATATAATTACATGTCTGTAACTGTAAACTGAAAGCAAGATTTCACTGTAAGATCCACCAGAAAAATCTTATCAAAATCACCAAATGTGTTTTTATAACAATAAATAATCCTGACAATATTACTGTGTACATTTTTGTGTATATTCATTATAATATTTTATTTCTGTACTTAATTTCACATTTTGTTGAGTATTTAGCAGTTCTAACACTATCTAGTGTAGATTTGTGCGTACCGTAATTGCGTAAGTCAAAACAATAGCAGCAACAATCAAGGAAAGAAGCTGTGTTCTCTCTTAGTCACATCAAAATTCGTATAAAATCCTTATCAGGAAGATGCTATTTCTTTCCTATTAAAGATATTTTTAAGGATTTTTCATGGGCTGCCAGCAGCCAGCAGGTCTGCAATCTTAAATCATTTGTTTACAGAGTAAGTGAGCAGTGTCTTAGTTCTGAGGGACGATTTCTGGAAGCATGAGATGACTTAATGGTCTACACCTTTCAGACTTAAGACTGTGCTTATATGGTCACATTTCTCTTTTCTCTGCATTGACTTAAGGAAAAGAAACTGAAGAGTAATGTTTTTCAATAATACTCTAAGTGGTCTTTGTATAATATAGGTCTCCATAACTTCATTCTATTCCATGATCATCTAGTCCTCTAAACTGAAGTCAGTGTGAGTTTGCCACTGATTTTTATGAGGAAGGGATGCTCAGGAGAAGAGAAGCATTATTGCTTCTCACATATAATTTGGTTCTGGGGAGTAGAATTTTGGACAAAAATAGTATGTGGAATTTATGAAAACTTTTAGATTAGGCAAACTTCCAATGGATTACCTTTTAGATCTTAGTTCTCAGAAATGATCTTTATAAATTAATGTGATTTTATGGGCAGAACGGATTAGGTATGAAAGAGGCTAGACCAGGAGTACACAACTGACATAATTTTGTTTTCAATATTGTTGTTTTAAAGGGAAAGTCCAAGAACGACATTGAATGTTTATGAAACAAATGAGAGACACAAATGAAACACAAATGAATTATGATGTATTAATGGAAAAAAATGCTTTTTGCATTTTTTATTTTCAAGTTTCTGTATATAGATGTTTTTAAATGACTTTTTTTCTTAGGATCCATCTAACCACAGAGGGTTAAAAGGAGATTTTGATTTTCATAATATTATTTCTGACAAAGCTATTTCTGATGAGGCTTCCATGTTACAGTTGTAAAATAAGGAAACAAAACAGTAAAGAAACTCAAAGGGAGGATTATACCACTTATGAAATGAGAAGAGAGTCATTAGTTTGAGAATTTACAATGACTCGGATAAAGTTTTCCTCTTCTATAAGAGAATGGACTCCAGCATAGTCCTTTCTCAAAGAACATTGGAGTGTTCAATGTATATATGAAGGAACTAAGAAATTATGAAAAGAGTATGTTATATCTTTAAAGGCAGATGAAAACCATTTCTGATGTTTGGATATGAACTGGAGAAGAACAGCTTATTAATTTCCAATATGCAAGACATTTTATGAAGTAAAAAAGTTGAAATATTCCCAAAGAAGACAGTGTCAAGATCAAAAGCCAGGGAGATGGCAAACAGAAACTTTCCAAAAGACAAGACATATTGTCTTTTAAGGTAAAATTAGAATGAGTGAAGTTTTAAAGGACTGTGAAAAGTTCTGTTCAGGCTTACCCTACATTATTAAACGTTAGTCATTTATTCAATAGGATGCAAAATAACATTTCCCCTCTTTTAGTCCAGGGATCCCCAACGTCACACTTGGAATTTTTTCACATTATCATAAAAATGCTCTATCAAACAGCTACCTGTAAGCATGTATCAGCTTCCTGTGCCCTCCTTCATCATTCTTTTGGAGTCACTGTTGCAGAATGCTTACCTAATTTTGGAAGTGAGGGGTGACATCCATGGCATTTTAAATTGCAAGCAGTAACTGGGCAAAACCCCCCACTCATTGTCAACATGATCTTTTTCAATGTTTCTGAATATATTTTCAATGGTTGTTTATGATTTTGATCATGAACTGAAGTCAATTAGAGTGGATCATCTTGGCAGAACTCCAGACTGCTTGAAACATATCACTAGCCATGAGCGATTGCTTATATATTGCAAGGAATACAAATCTCTTAGCCTATTTTCTGTGATTTTCTCACTTATCTGACTAGAGATATGCTTATACCACTCCTAGCTCATGCTAAATATGGCAGCATTGTTTGTCCTAAACATTTCTTAAACATTTCTTAATACTGAGTTCCCTACAACTCTACGTAAAGATTCAGGTATTGAAAAATGTTGTCTTTGCATTGCTGAACTGGAAATATAAAATTTAAAGCATTTTTTTGTTGTAGGTATTAACAGTAAAGGCAGCTGCCTTTAGAAAATGAATACAGCAGACACCAAGAGAGAGATCATTTATATAATTGTGGAATGGTCTACAGAAAAACACTACTACATAGTGACCCCACAATTTACAGATGAGTATTAAGTGTTGTATTTATTTACTGGTAGTAAAATGTTGGAGAATAGAAAGTTTTATTTCTAGGTGTTAAATCCATACTTAAGTGTTTTGGGTTTTGTTTGTTTGTTTGTTTGTTTGTTTGTTTTTGTTCAGTTTGGTTTGTGTCATGGTTTAACCCCAGCCGTCCGCTGAGCACCACGCAGCCACTCGCTCACCCCCACTGGGTGGGATGGGGGAGAGAATCAGAAAGGTAAAAGTGAGAGAACTCATGGGTTGAGATAAAGACAGTTTAACAGGTAAAGCAAAAGCCATGCACTCAAGCAAAGCAAAACAAGGAATTCATTCACCACTTCCCATCGGCAGGCAGGTGTTCAGCGATCTCCAGGAAAGCAGGGCTCCATCACGTGTAACGGTTACTTGGGAAGACAAACGCCATCACTGCAAACATCCCCCCCCTCCTTCTTCTTCACCCAGCCTTATATGCTGAGCATGATGTCATATGGTATGGAATAGCCCATTGGCCAGCTGGGCCACCCGTCATGGCTACGCTCCCTCCCAGCCCCCTGCGCACCTGGCAGGGCACGGGAAGACAAAAAGTCCTTGACTAGCATAAACATGACCTAGCAACAACCAAAACATCAGTGTGTAATCAACACCATTCCCACACTACATCCAAAACACAGCACTATACCAGTTAATAGGAAAAAAAATCAACTCCATCCCAGCCGAAACCAGGACAGTTTGGTTTTGTTTTGGTTTTGTCTGTTTCATAGAACACTATTTATTTAATGGGTTGATACAAAATAACTCAGCTATCCATTGATCAGCTTTGGGACTCTTTTACAACACATAGTATGGAGTTATAAAAATGGCTTTAGTATTTGGGATAAAGCACATAAAGCTAACAACTCATTAAGCTATTGACTAAGAACCTACTCTTGCTTCTTCTGAAGTCAATATATTGGCATGTATATATCTCCTAGCTTTGGGTTATTATACAGAATATGATTCCTCTTATCTGGGTAACACAGAAAATAGATATATATCATATTTGAGGTCTGGATTCAAGACAAAAGAAGTATACCTTACAACACTCAAAAGACTACTGCTACACTAAGTGCAGAATAAATAAAATAACAGATATATTAGATATATTAATAGGATTACAACATTTGTCAGACATCCTTGTATCTTGTATAATTGTTGTGAGAAACTGGAATTTCTGTAATAGTCTACTGGGACAAGAGAAAACAAACAAAACAGTGCTGTAGTAAACATGAAAGAGTCACTGTAGTCTATTATGTTTGTCACTGCCTAACACACTCAAGGAGGATTTATTCAACAAAGACAGTAATTTGAGTTTAAGATGTTCTCGAATATGCTTATAGTCTTAAAAATAGTAAACATTGGTCAGTTCTGAACTACCTCCATGGATTTACAATATGCAAAGCAATGCCACAGAGGTCTGCTGCATAGGTATCTAGAGTAGTTAAGACACCTAGACTTCTATCATCAACTGAGAGGAAGAAACTTTAAGACTTCAGCCTATCCAACCTATTTTAGAAGTTTACTTTAACAAGAGATGAAGTTAACTGTATGTACGTCTATTTGATTTCACTGACTACAAGGGAACTAGCTTAGCTGCAGACATCTACATGGTAGATGACCACGTTTAGTTAACTGAATGCCGTTGGGAGTTTTTTATTCTACACATTTATTATATAATTAAATAATTTTTTTTTGGTTCAGATTCTTTTTCAAAATTTATTTCTCAATCTTCCAATAAGCTGAAAATATTTATATTCTAATCACATTTCCAGCTGACAGTTTCATATGTTTTAAGAATATAGGAGTACCTTTGATTATATATTTTAGAAAGGGTATATTCTAGCCAGATTTTTGAGAGGTTTTCCCAGTAATTCCCATGTCAAGCTCATATGTTTCATTAACCCCAGCAAACTGGGGGCGTGGAGGGAGTGGGCACAGGGGGCGAGATAGAAAGAGTGCAACCCATACTTCCCAGATCGCTCGTAAATTGTTCAGATGTTTAACAGCTATCACTGTTACATACATTTCACTTAATTTCAGGCTTGAATTGATCTAGCTTCAGTTTCTTCCCTTTGGAGATTTTCTTTTCATTTCTCATGGTACAGTCCTATTGCAAAACACTTGATCTGCCGTAGTTGCAGTTATTATAGATTATGTCTGAAGATTTCATTGAGTCTTAGTCTTGAAGCAGTAAGTTCTAGCTACAGTCATAATCAAAATTAGGTTTACACAATTTAAAATTCTTATATTGAGAAGAGACTTGGGTATACTTATTATTCTGCTTTTAATCTAGATCATATAACTGTTGCACAGAAAGACAAAACATGTTTTAAAAGCATTTTAAACTTCTACCATCATAAAATATTTCTCTTTATACTAAAAAGTGGAGATTATAGAGGATAAGAAAAACACACGTGATATTTACATTTTTGTCCTGTCAGAAATGCTAACGATGAAATTTTAATGTTTTTGGATTCAGGAATAGAACACAAATTATCCTTCCTGCCTCGATAATTAAGCATTTTAATGGAACTATGAGAAACATGAGAGAGATAAAATTATTTTTTCAGATATCTTGTTTTTTTTTAATTCTTGTATATCTCGTAGAACCTTAATTGTGTCTCTTGCACCATTTATTGAAGCAATATGGGGCAGGCAATTTGGATATGACTAGAAATTGATAAAATGCTGTGCTAGTTTACTTAATCAAGAACACAATACACAATGAAAATATTTCAAAGTGAATTCTGTATAAAAAGTTAGAATATGCATGCACATAAGTATCCAACCCCCATTGCTTTCTTGGAAAAAAACCCTTATGAACATTGTTGATTTAAAAAGGAACCAACCAATGTGCTTATATATGTGCACACATACACACACAGACACTTATTACCTCTACATGAAGTAGGGATTAGATTTTCACCTGTAGTGGCCTGATCACATCTCTCTGCTTCTCCTGATCATTAGATCTCACTCAAAGCAGGGAATTTGACTTTGTCTCGTTCGTGCCAGTAGATTTTCCTAAGGTTTAGGTGTAAAGAAGGCCTTTTGTAAGTCTGTTTGATGGAACTGTTCTTTGGGAACAATTTGTCCACTTATGTAAACGTGTATCTGTGTGTGTGTAAGAGAGAGAAAAAAAGAAAGATATGTATTCTCGCTGTTAAAGTGCTTTGTTTAAGCATTGGACACTTAAGCTTCAGGAGGTGGTTGATTGCTTTATCTTTTTTTTTTGATCTTGGATCTAAGAAAATTCTAATGAAAGCTACAGTAAAAGTAATTTGTTTGAATAAAACATTTTATTTCTAGAAGTCTATATTTCTTTTTAAAACAATTAACTGGGAATGTTTTGCCCAACTGCGTATCTAAATTCTAGTAAAATATATTTGCCTCTACAGACTTCGCTGAATTACACTGAATTTACTGTGCATTTTCAAACTGAGTCACACCTAATCAAGAGAATATTGAATTATCACTAGACTCTTTCATCTAGTTGACTGCTGAAGTGCACCAAACGTTAGTCATTTAGGAACTAGGACTAATGTTTTCTACTTTTGAGTATTGAAGCAAATGAAGAATCTGGATTTACAATCTAGCACTAGGAAGGTCAGCAAAGATTAAGAAGATTTCAGTGTTAACAGAATTATTAAAATATAACATGTGTTAATATTGAATGCAGCAGAAGGAATGGCAATGTGGAAAAAGTTGAAAGAAAGGAGGTGATATTAATTTAAAATCTTTCTTTCCAGTTGTACCAAATGTAAGACTCCCATATACAGAAATGACATTGGGGTTGCTTAGACTAAAATCCTAAAGTGTTTAAAGTGAACATAAATCATCCACTGGTAGAAGGAGGGCAACTGTTGATCAGCATAGAGAAAGCTCATTAATTTTCACACCACTGATTTGCCATCCTGTGTCACTCTGCTTTCTTGCAGAGATTTAATAGCAGATCAAGGCAGCAGGGAGCCTCATATTTCTAATGCTTCATTATTTAAATCATATTTGTGAACATAATGAGAAGTATTACCTTAAACATTTAAAAGTAGACTACAGGTGTCAGACTAAAAAGACTATATTTTTCTTGTGCTGTTTCCCTGATTTCTTTTTTCCCTCATGTCTGTATTTGGTTTTAAACTGGTTCTACTTCTTTATTTCATTCAAACTTAAGGTTTTTCTCCTCCTCTTTAAATTAGCTACAGCCTTTCATTCATAATCGCTCTCCTCCTCTTGTATCCCATAATGCCCATATGAAATTACACCAGTGTGAAATTGGAGCTAAACAGCAGTCATTGAGATTCTATCTCTTTTACAAGGATGCTGTGCATGGTTATTTTATACTGGAATTTGGCAGATGTGGCAATATGTAAAATAACTGTCTATCACCAGAAAATCCCACACTCTTAATAGTGCATTGTACACCACAGCTAACTAGGTCTTTCATCCCTAACTCTCTTACTTTCACTGCAGTGTTTTATCATCTTTCCTGTTTAAAACTTTCCTGTGTTTTAAGCTTGTTTTCATGTACTTCACTTAGATAAACCAAGAATTAATTCTTACTGGCTATTAATTAACATATTAAGGGAAAGCTACATAGTTTCAGTACTTGTCTACTTGAATTTTAAAAATTTTAGTGCTAATCCTGGTGATATTCAAGGGGGGTTGTTTTATATCTTTTTGCTGACAGCAAAAATTTATAATGATTAATGTACATAATTACAGGATAAGCCAGATCAAGGTATGCTTTTATTGTGTTAAGCCAAAATATATCAGCTACATTATAAGGGAAGAAGAGATTTTTTGTTATCTAGGTAGATTTTAAGGGTTGGATTTGATTTAATTTCATGTGCATTTTAATAAAAGTAAATTGTGTTTACTCTTTTCCACGTGTGGAAGCCACGTTAGCTCTAAAAACAAAGCACTGGTAATAAATTACTACAAGGAAATCCTGACAATTCAGACCACTAAATCTGTCAGGTAGCAGTAAGTGCTAACAATCCTGTTCTCCATATCATCTTGTACAATCCAAAGTGGTAGAATCATACAATCATAGAATAGTTTGAGTTGGAAGGGACCTTTAAAGGTCATCTAGTCCAACCTCCCCTGCAATGAGAAGGGGCATCTTCAACTAGATCAGAATGCTCAGAGCCCTGTCCAATGTGACTTTGAATGTTTCCAGGGATGGTGTATCTACCACCTCTCTGGGCAACGTGGGCCAGTGTTTCACCACACTCATTGTAAAAAACGTCTTCCTTATAGCTAGTCTAAATCTACTCTCTTTTAGTTTAAAACCATTCCCCCTTGTCCTATAGCAACAGGCCCTGCTAAAAAGTCTGTTGCCATCCTTCTTATAAGCCCCCTTTTAAGTACTGAAAGGCTGNACACAGCACTAGGAAGAATTTTAACTCTATCCCAGCTGAAACCAGGACAGCTGCGAGCCCACATTGCCGACTCATGTCCAGCTTTTCAACCACCAGCACCCCCAAGTCCTTCTTGGCAGGGCTGCTCTTAATCCCTTCATCCCCCAGCCTGTATTAATACTGGGGGTTGCCCTGACCCAGGTGCAGGTCCTTGCACTTGGCCTTGTTCAACCTCATGAGATTCACATGGGCCCACTGCTCGAGCTTGTCCAGGTCCCTCTGAATGGCATCCTGTCCCTCAGGCGTGTCAACTGCACCATTCAGCTTGGTGTCGTCTGCAAACTTGCTGAGGGTGCACTCGATCCCACGGTCTATGTCATTGATGAAGATATTAAACAGTACTGGTCCCAGTATGGACCCCTGCGGGACACCACTTGTCACTGATCTCCATCTGGACATTGGGCCATTGACCACTACCCTCTGGGTGCGTCCATTCAACCAATTCCTCACCCATGAGACAGTCCACCCATCCAATCCATACCTCTCCAGTTTAGAGAGAAGGGTGTTGTGGGGGACCGTTCAAAGGCCTTACAGAGGTCCAGATAGATGACATCTGTAGTTCTTCCCATGTCCACTGACGTAGTCACTGCATCATAGAAGGCCACTAGGTTGGTCGGCCAGGACTTGCCCTTGGTGAAGCCATGCTGGCTGTCTCAAATCACCTCCTTGTCCTCCATGTGCCTTAGCATAGCTTCCAGAAGGATCTGTTCCATGATCTTGCCAGGCACAGATGTGAGGCTGACTGGCCTGTAGTTCCCCGTGTCTTCCTTTTTTTCCTTTTTAGAAATGGAGATTATGTTTCCCCTTTTCCAGTCAGCAGGAACTTCACTGGACTGCCACGACTTCTCAAATATGATGAATAGTGGCTTAGCAACTTCATCCACCAGTTCCTTCAGGACCCGCAAGTGGATCTCATTGGGTCCCATGGATTTGTGCAGCTTCAGGTTCCTCAAATGGTCTTGAACCTGATCTTCTCCTACAGTGAGCGGCTCTTCATTCTCCCAGTCCCTGCCTTTGCCTTCTGCGACTTGGGCCGTGAGGCTTGAGCACTTGCTGGTGAAGATGGAGGCAAAAAAGTCATTGAGTACCTCCACCTTCTCCATATCCTGGGTAACCAGGTCTCCCATTTCATTCTGGGGAGGGCCCACATTTTTCTTAGTCTTCCTTGTATCACCATCTTACCTATAGAAGCTTTTCTTGTTGCCCTTGATGTCCTTGGCCAGATTTAATTCTATCAGGGCTTTAGCTTTCCTAACCTGATCCCTGACTGCTCGAACAGTTTCTCTGTATTGCTCCCAGGCTACCTGTCCTTGCTTCCACCCTCTGTAGGCTTCCTCTTTGTGTTTGAGTTTGCCCAGGAGCTCCTTGTTCATCCATGCAGGCCTACTGGCGTTTTTGCCTGACTTCCTCTTTGTTGGGATGCATCGCTCCTGAGCTTGGAGGAGGTGATCCTTGAATATTAATGAGCTTTCTTGGGCCCCTCTTCCCTCCAAGGCTTTATCCCATGGCATTCTACCTGAAGAGGCCAAACTGTGCTCTCTTGAAGTCCAGGATAGTGAGCTTGTTGTACGCCTTCCTCGGTGCCCTAAGGATCTTGAACTGCACCATTTCATGGTCACTGCAGGCAAGGCCGCCCTTGAGCTTCACATTCTCCACCAGCCCCTCCTTGTTGGTCAGAACAAGGTCCAGCACAGCACCTCTTCTCGTTGGCTCCTCTACCCCTTGGAGAAGGAAGCTATTATCAACATATTCCAGGAACCTCCCGGATTGCTTATGCCCTGCTGTGTGGTCCCTCTTACAGATATTGGGGTGGTTGAAGTCTCCCATGAGAACCAGGGCTTGTGAACATGAGGCTGCTCCTATCTGTCTATAGAGGGCCTCATCCGCCTGGTCTTCCTGGTCAGCTGGCCTGTAGCAGACCCCCACCATAATGTCACCCAGGCAGAGCTCCATGCACTCCAGCTGGTCATTGACATAGAGGGCGACACCCCCTCCTCGTCCCCCCTGCCTGTCCTTCCTAAAGAGTTTGTATCCTTCCATTCCAACACTCCAGTCATAGGAGCCATCCCACCACATCTCCATGATGCCAATATGAACACTACAAAGTATAAAATACCACACTTTTATAGCCTGTATACAAAATAATAATAATAAAAAAGCCAATCACATTCAAATAGAATGAAAATCCAGAGTAGTTCTATATGGTTTCATAGAAAAAGGGTTTTGGTCTTTTCTGGCTGTTTTTTGAAAATTCTCATTCAGTAACAATCCTATTCTAATGGTGAAACCTTTATGAAGATAGATAGAAAAGCAGAAGACTGAGAAATTCACTGGGCATGTTGTTGCAAAAGTCCAACTTTTTTTTTTGAGGGAAATATAAATATACACACATATATAAAATAAATATATATATTTTTAATGGTTTTAAATACAGGAGGGTACAAGAAACCTACACTGAATCTGAAGACAAAGACACGTCATTGAATTTGTTTGTTTATAGAGTGAAACATGAAGCCTTGGAGAACCTGATGCTGAAACTGTCAGTGTACCATGAATCACTGGTGCATAGGATAATGCATTATTTTTAATCTGCTTCTCCTTGAATAAAAATGGCCAACAAATAAAGAGAACAACTTAGCAGAATATGGAGGACAAAAGCCAAAACTGAAATATTTTACTACCTTTTCTGAGGTCTGCTACTTTGTAAAATATTCAGATTTGAAAGACATTAACTCACAAAAGCATATTCTTATTTTTGTTGTTGTTGATAATTTTCAGGTTTTTTTTGCCAGGATTCCTTTAGATTGATGCAAGGTATGACAGTCTGTTTTAATTATGTGCTCAATTATTAGATTATAATGTGTGAAGAATACTATTTCTCAGTCACAAAGCAGCTCAGTGGTTTTTTAATTCATATAAACCAGGCTGCTGAACAGGAGCAATGAGCTAGCCTGCACAACTGCATAACATTTTTTTTTTCCATTAGATATTTCTTCTATGAAATAGTAATAATAAAGCTATTCCAGACAGTAGATATATAACGTATAGCGTTTTTCACTCTCCTGTGTGGTTTTGACCATTGCTGTTGCTGTGGTGTTCTCTATTTCACCTGTGTAAGTGATCGTCTTGTGATAGCTACACTTCCCCTCTTGTACCTTTTGTTTAATCTTGCAAGTAACTCAGTATATCAAGTTTGAGGTAATCTCTGAGCTGTCTAATTGTACAATATCCTATTGTTGGTGCTCACTGCCTCATTTAGTAGTTCTCTGTGGATTTGAAATACACACTGCAGAAATTACATACATTATTTCTAAATATATCTTCCGTTTAACTATAATTTTCTGAGTCAATATGATTATTAGTACTCTCATGAGTGAAAACTAAATGCTCCCCTAGTCTTGATAAATTAACAAACAGCATTTGTTTCACCATTTATTACAGCATGTTTTTAGCCTAATAGCAATGTATTGTAGGTGGCACTTACAATTTTTAGAGCAGTTTGAGTGTTTCAAGTAGTGCCCCTGTGACCTGGTAGTCTCACTGCATGAGGTGCCTTGAGCCCTTTCTGCTTTGCTCTTAAGGACAGCTCCCTTTTTTGGTATTAACACGTTTTCAAGGCCACAGCTATTTACCAGTAAGTTGTGGTAAATTGTGATACTCACAGATGAACATAAGGAAAATATAAATTAATGTCAAAATTAGATGTGAGGAACTCCTGCTTCCCTGATTTCTGTCCTATCCATGACAGCAAGTCTTCCTTTGGAGCCCTACACCTCTGAAAAGGATTCAGTAGCAGATGCCAGGAGTTTGCTGTTTGTCATGAGGAGGAAGGAGGCATGGGAGTGTGTGAGATATTTGAGAACTGAATATTAGGCTGGCAAATATTTCACAGAGCAGTGAAGAGGTGCTCAGTGTTATTGCTAGTGGCTGTGTGTGGACTGTCTTCATGATCACTGGGTGAATTGCTTTACTAGCAGTTGCTGTCAATGGACATCAAAGAGTTTGGGGCAACTGGCATTTCCAGAAGAGATAGGTTATGCGTATAGGTTGAGCAGTGTGTTGAGAAAACAATGGGAGAGCTCCTATAAATGTTCATGTCCTATTACATTCAAATTGTACGTTTAAATAAGATCTATCCTTGCAGCTATTAACATGAATAAGATTAAACCAAAGATTTTCTCAGATAGCCTATATGCATTAAATATTTAGCTCATACTCACTTGATTTAACTGAGCATTAAAAAAGAAAGCATTTGACAGTGAGAGGAAGATGTTACTACTCACAGTGAGTAGACAGAAAGGATCTGCTCAGTCTGCTCTTTGTTCATCTGTTCTGCAACTAAGAATATTTCTGAAACTTTGAAAATGAGATGGCCCACAAGACTTGAAAAATAATGCATGCAGGAACTGAAAATCTCCATGAACACAGTGGTGGATATTTGGATCATCATAATGATTACCATGACTATAGCAATGAAATTGGTTATTATAACACATTTCTAGTTTCAAGGCTTTGGCCTTTTTACAATTATGCTGAAAGCTTATGACAACCTTGCCTAGCATGAGAAGGATTTCAAAGCTGTGTTTAACCTTTCAAGACAGTGTTTGAGCAATTTACTAGAATGTTTAACTTTCAAAGAGAGTGACCATTAAAAGCACTAGTGGGGGAATGTATGCTAGCTTTGATTTATCAGCTCAAATCCAAGGCTTAAGTGAAACTCAGGGAAAAAAGAGGTGGAATATTTCAAACTGTAATCAAAATATGATTAAGCTACATTTTAATACTTTTAAAGTGTAAGATCACTACTTTGTCATATCTGATCACTTTTGTTACTTTAAGACAACTTAAACATAACTCACTTTGGAGTTGATATCCACATGCTCATTTCACCAGCAGATAATGAACAGCAGCCAGTAGCATGCTTTGGAGATAACCTTCAAACTAAATTATTGCTCAGAGACACAGAAAGCAGAATAAATCCTCTCAAAGTAAGAAGATGAATAGGAAAGTTCACAAGTATTAAGTAGATTAATCCACTTTTTAACAAAAGTATTGTTTATAACAATTAACTTCTGAATGAAAATAATTTAAAAAGAAAATAAACATATTTCAGTATTACTTGTGAAGTGATAGAGCAGATTTCTGCTTTTTCCAACATTAGACGTTTGTTCTAAATATACCCAATGTAAACGCAGTCTTCATTTGCTCCTCCATACTGGCATATTTTTCTTCCCTTTATTCCAGACTACAAGCTGGGATTTATAGTTTTTGACATTCCCCCATTTGTTATAAAACTTCTTCCTTAACACCTCCATATCTATAATTGAATTTTTGTTCATACATAGCTCAATCTCTCATTTAGCCTAAATCTCGTTATATTCCACCTTTACCACTGGATCGTCCTACTCATCCCTCTCTCATCCATAAAAGACCTTACACTGAAAGGCACCTCGGCCTGTCCTTGTGACCACATCCCTCCCTTTCCACATCCCAGCAGGGGTTCACTGTCTGCGGCTCCACCGAGTACAGCATTCAAATTGCTACTGCACTCTGCTGCTCCCTGTTGCCGTGAGATTACCTGCCTTCACTTCAACACCTTTATTTTCCCCTAAGTATTCTTTTCATTCAGTTTCTCACAAGTCCTGTGAAATAATTCCTTCTTCTCCCCATTTTTTCTAAATAGACTAAAGCTTTCTTGGGCAGGGACTGTTTCTAATAACATGCATGCACAGCGCCCAGTTCAATAAGGTTCTTATCACAGCCAGAACCTCTCTGTTTGATGCACTTATGGGCCTGGATAACCCATCTAGTAAAGGCATACCAGTCTACAAAGCAAAGCCACAAAAAAAAAATAGTGTGGTCAGCACCTATGCTACTGCCTTTGAGTCTCCAGTGTGCATGCCCGGGTAGCCCCCCATGGCTGAGGGGCCTGCTGGTGGTCTTTGGCACAATGCCAGAGCAAGACTTGAACTCTCAGCTCTGGATCTACAGTAAATTTGCTTACCTGCTCAGCAGACATGCCTATCCATAATGCTGTTGTAAAACAAGTAATAAATAACATTTCCAATAATTAATTATTCCTGGAACTGTATTCTCTGATAAGGATAATTCCTGGAATGATACTTCTTGTGTAAGTTGGGCTGCTCTCTATTTGCTGGCTGATGCAGAAAGGAGGAATCCATAGCCAAGCCCTTTCTACAAGTTTTGAATTTCTATCTGTATAAAGACACACCTTGTCCTTAAGTTCAGCGCAGGCAAGAAAAGGGTCCTGAATGTTCCTGCTTCAGGTGTGAAAGGAAACACAAGTGGGAGGACTTTGTGATGTTTTTGGCCCTACTTTGCAGCTGAGTTTCTGTGAATTTGAACTTAATCTTTTGCTTTTCCCTGCTGGGTGTGTGGCAGCACCTCTGCAGGTGCCCTAGAAAAGAAAGGCAAAAAAACCCCCCAAACATATCTGAATACTTATCTCAAGCAAAAAGTCTCAAGGTGTTGGTAAGGAAATGAATATGAGGGTGAATTTGTAGGTACCTCACTATTGCTGGTCAGAAATGGGGTTGGCAAGCCCTTGCAACCAGTTCCTATGCACTCACTTGTGTGTCAGAGACCTCCTTAATTCTTTTGGTTTTAATGCATTACAAAAGCTCCTTGGTAAAACAGAGCTAAAAATGGAATTTGTAATCTAATAAAAGTCACTTATCTATTAGCAGTATCTTGGCACTCTCTCTAGGTTGGGAATCTATTGGGACTAACTTACTGAAGCCCTATTATTGAGGTATTAATCAAATCAGACTTCCAGCCATGTCTGTCAACTGCTCAAAATAAGTGTAACATTATTCTTTTTCACATACAATGTCTCCAACTTTCCAATTGTCAGATAAGAAAGAAAAAATTGATGTTGCAGTCATTTGGAATTCAAATCTAATACCACATTAATTCCCAATCTAGTACATTTAACACATTGTGAACTTGATTCTCTGTGGGTGTAAATTAGTGCAGCTTCACTTATACCAATCGCCGGCTGCTGATTGACATCAGCTGAGAATCCCTACAGGGTACACATAAGTTACAACCACGAACTTGGAGAAAATAAATACCCTTTCACCTCTTTGCCTTCATTTGTGAGTTGCAGGTTAGGGGTCCTTGCCACTCTAACTGATTCTTTTTTAAATGAAATTTAAATTTTGTGCTTACCTCATGAAGGATAAAAGAAGTGAAAAGAGGAAGACAATGAAATATTTTACAAATGAAATTGTAAATTTTATAGCTAGGAGAATTCAATCATTTCTGGAAGCTGTTCATATAATGAGAGATTGTCTACAATTTTTTTTTTTCTATTTAGAAAGAAATTAGATTAGAAATGTTACATTTTAATTTGAATATCTTCTTTCCAGGATAGGAGGTTCTCTCTTTTCCTCTAAAGTGTTTCAGAAAACATTTCAGAGCAGAAAAATTCAGCTCTCAGGTCTGCAGATGGTAGAAAGTCTTCATGTCCTACCTAGTATGTGACAGCATCTCAGAGGTTTTTTCCTCATCGAACTAAGATAAAAAACTTTTTTTGTCTTCCACTAAAAACTTGTCTCTTCTTCTATTATCTTTTTTGTCCAGGAGACAGAAGTTAGCTTTTGTACAACTTATTTCTGTGGGCTTTACCTCAACCCAGATTGTTGCATTACATGCCAAAATTGTTTTACTACATGAAGCATCTCTACTTCTACTCTATTATCACTCAACTTCCTCACTACCCATATAAAAGATAAAATTCTTAGTTAAAGGTTACTGCTAGGATAAGCAGCCATTTTCAGGCCTGAACTCTCCCTGGTGCCTTAGGTTGTATTGATAAGGTATGTCTGAGCTGACCCCAGCTTTCTGAGTCAAATATCATCTCATCAGACAGCTACCTAGCTTTGATTCACACTTTGACAGGTCTTTCTAGCAGGCAGACAGCTAGAGCTCATATCTGGATCATCAGCATCCAGGTATGTAACATCATCACACATTTCCAGTATCTCCCCATTAGGTGGCAAAAGAGGATTCACTTGTTATGCTTTCCCTGGTTATTCAGGGCCACAAATCACATTTGTATAATGATGCTCATCTGAAAGGATCTATGGCTGTGAAGTTTTATACAGCTGTCAGTACATCCTACATCTGGGGAGGAACTCTGCACAGCTTTGTAGGTGCATATATAGAGTATATAGTACATTACTGTAGACCCCCTGGCCTCTCCTTTCTGCAGCCAGGAAGAGGAAAAGAGGAAAGAGAGTTTATGTGAGAACACATAAACTTGCAGCAAGTTGCATCATACACATAAGTCCCAACTCTGTAGGCTTGACTTCCATGGCTACAAACACCACTCCTCAGTCATATCCTCACCTTTTTCTTTCATGATCAATCACTCCTTTCTTTCCTCTCTCTCTTTTCATTCAACCGGTGGTTCCTCCACTTTTCTTCAGTCTCCTGCCTCCCGTCCATTTTGTGCTAAGTATGTCCTGCAGTGAGGGCGCTCTCTGATTTTCTGGGATCAGGTTTATCCCAGACAATTCTGGTTTTTCATCCTAAAAATAGTGTTTATCTTGTGTGTTACAGTTCTTTTCCCTTTTATTCCTCCCCTTTCCCTCCTCTTTCATAAGCGTTTACCAGTTCCCTCTGGGAAGTATTTTATGTCGCCTATACAGTCTTCCTTGTCTGGCTACAGCACCCGGCCGTTCTTCCTCGTTAGGGGCTGACCATGCTGCCGTACAGCTGTGGAAAAGAAATGTGAGGACTAAGGATCAGAGAGGCAAAAGATAGCAGAAATCTTCAATAAGATGAACGAGCTCATTTTTTCAGAAACAGTGCAAAAAATGAATAAGGAAATCCAGATCACACACCGCCTGGAAAAGTAGCAAAAGCATTATATGGCTAATTCAGGTTGGCCAAGTCTGAGGGAGAATGGGCAAGCCATGTTGTGCCAGTCAACTGCTTGTTGCATCCAGACAGCCTACAGGGTCGGGACTTGAACACAAGCCAGCCTCTGCCGCTGTCCCTTGACAGCATACGTGGCTGAGGTTCAGTTGCTTTGTTCTGCAGTCAAGCAAAAGTGTGAGCCAACAAGCAGTCATTCTGGACAACTGGGAGATTTGGGCTTGAGCATGAACTAGAATGTGAGCTAACACGACAGCAGAAGACACCTGATGAGGGAAATTTCTTAAGGGACAAATGTGTTGCAGTTCTCTTTGGTTAATCTTGATGGGAGTGGTAGTGTAACAAGTCCAGGCGTGAAAATGGTAAGACTTTACAACTCTTTTTTTTCCTCCCAAATACCAACAAATACATCAAAAGTCAAGCCAATATAAATGAAAGATAGAATGGGTGAGTGTGATATCATTTTTCAATCAGAAAATCGTGTACCTTCCAAATGTTGTGACATGACAACCTTCATTTGTATATAAAAGCAAAATAATCTGTTAAGCTATGTATAAGTCCAAAATCAGAAAGACACTGAAAATGAAAACTATTGAACATAAAAACAAAAGGATGAAAAAAGGAGAATCACTTATTAATAATTTGGTTGCCCATCTTAATGTTTCTTACATTTCTATTGTGAATGTGGAATTCCTCCCCAATTTCTATTGTGAATGTAGAATTTTGTCTTAGAACACTTCTTATTTTAAAATGCTGTTATTGAGTAACTACACAGTAATCTTTGTCATGAATGAGTATCCTGGTTTCGGCTGGGATACAGTTAATTTTCTTTCTAGTAGTTGGTATAGTGCTATGCTTTGGATTTAGTATGAGAAGAATGTTGATAACACACTGATGTTTTAGTTGTTGCTAAGTAGTGTTTACGCTAATCAAGGACTTTTCAGCTTTCCATGCTTGGCCAGGTGCACACGAAGCTGGGCGGGAACATAGTCAGGACAGCTAACCTGACTGACCAATGGGGTATTCCAAACCATATGATGTCATGCTCAGCATATAAAGCTGGGGGAAGAAGAAGGAAGGGGGGGGATGTTTGGAGTGATGGTGTTTGTCTGCCCAAGTAACCGTTACGCATGATGGAGCCCTGCTTTCCTGGAGATCGCTGAACACCTGCCTGCCGATGGGAAGGAGTGAATAAATTCCTTGTTTTGCTTTGCTTGCGTGCGTGGCTTTTGCTTTCCCTATTAACCTGTCTTTATCTCAACCCATGAGTTTTCTCACTTTTACCCTTCTGATTCTTGATACTCTCCTCCATCCCCGCGCGGGGGAGTGAGTGAGTAGCTGTGTGGTGCTCAGATGCCAGCTGGGGTTATACCACGAAAATGAGTAAAAAAATCATGTATGTTATAACAAAAGAGCAGCTAGACCGATAAGGAGGAAAAGCGATATATTTTATATTAAAAGTTATAAAGTGGTGTTTATTTAATTTTCTGTTTTTCACTTCTACAACTTAACTTAGTGTATGTAACATACAACTGCATAATCTGTCTACAGGTGGGCTGCTGGTTTGTTAATCATAGAAATATAAAATATCTGATCCTCAATGGATACATATGATTGCAGTGCTTCTGAAAGACAACATTTACTCCTACCTTCTGACTAAAATTTCTCTCTTTCATTTAACTGATTTTTATTAAATATAAAAAGAATGACCTTTTTCATTCTCCATACTCCTAGCTTTTATCTAAACAGCTGAATACTTTGTTCATGTTTTCTGTTTCCATTATACCTGGTAATCTGATTTTAAAAAATACAGCATGTTTTAATTAGAGAACTGTGTGCATTTATGCAAGGGAAGATAATAATATCTGCATTACAGTAGAACCTTGTTAATTTGTATTAATGATAGAGAGAGCTACGGTGAATTAAAGATTTTTGCAAATTAGCATCAAAGTGAATAAAAAATGAAAACCAGAGGGTAGTTCATCCACAAATGTTTCATTAATTCATTTTAACAGTTGTAGTTTGGCTATAATTATCTGTGATTTTGTTATCCTTTAGTTAAGTGCTAGCAAAACATCTGATGTATGCTATGATGATTTCTGCCCTGAGAAGTTTACAATCAAGAGGACACCTACAGAAAAAGGGGATTGTAGTGGGAAACACACAGGCAAGCATAACCTGTCATTCTTCCTCATCATCATCCACATCTCTTTGCTGAGGTGTTCCAGAAGTGAGTATGGTATTGTTCATATGCATACTGGAACACAGCCTAAAAAAAAGTCTTTTTATTATGACAACTACTTGCAATTTTCTATATTCGGTCTTTAAAGGAGAGACTGGCAGAAGCTGAAGGGAGTTTTGGGCTGCTCATACAATGCACAAGTAAGTGGAATGCAGATTAGTGGGGTTTTGATGTATGATACCAACAAAGTGAAGCATATCAAAGAATAATTTCTCCCATTAGCTTAAACTGCAGGGAAATTTAGATAGGATTTGAACAGGATTTGGTGGTATATGAATTTGTCTTCAGGCAAATAGGGCCTGAGATGTTAAAAGACTGTAACTGTTTGTGTTTTGGCTACCAAACGTGATATTTCATGCTGCCTTTTAAGCACAATAATTGCAGAGAGGGGAAAGTGACAGATTGATTTTGTTTTTATCAGAATGTAAAAATTATGGCAGTAACACTATAACAAATTCCCTCTTATATCACTTCCATTATATTGGCAGTGGACATTCAGGGAGGAGCTTGCTTGTATCTGCCCCAGAAATGACAGGTACATTTTCTAGTTGTCTGCACGATGTGTCTAAACTAGAAGTGATTGAGGGTTTTTTCACTTTTGGTGAAAATTCTGACCCAGATATTGTGCTGGGCACAGCAGGTCACAGTAGTACAGATGGTGCTGACCACACCGACATACAAATAGTGTTGTAAGCAGCATTATTTTGCTTTCAACTTGCCAAGTGCTCAGGATATCACCATCCTGTGACCGCCAACTGTTTCATTAAACCTTTTTCTGCCTGATTTTGGATTGTCAGGGCATAGTTTAATTGAAAAGAAGCACAGAGTATTTGAGGAAGGCACAGACATCTTTTTAGGTGCAACCTTATTCTGCTAAATGATCTAGTTCTGGGTTTATTCCCAGACCTAGTCTCCTGGTCATCTAGTTTGCATACATGTTAGTTAAGACCCAGGCTCTCCTGAACTACCTACTTCCTTCTGAGAAAAAAAATCATGGAATAGTTCAAGGGATAGTTCACTTGGGACTTCTGCTCCCATCGGTAGGATGGACGAGACCATTGGTAACACTCTTTCTGGGGAAACAGATCTTACCTAATTACTTCACAGTCATGAAGTATTGGTAAGCTCTGCAATTGATGTGGGGCTTTTATGTGCCTTGTTTCAGAAAACTATTGGCACATGTACACCATAAAATTCCTCAAGGTGCTTCAAGTCTGCCTTATCTCAATGCTAGCTCCTATTTCAGCCAACTTTGCCACATTTGAATAAACGGCAGTGCTCAGTTGAAGTACAAACTTTCACTACAGTGATGTTAGGTACTTCACTGGTTGGCACCATACTGGTTACTCATGCAGCTATAGTAATCCACCCTGTCAACTTTTTAGTGATAAATAACACCCATTTCATTTGGATTTGGGCTTGTCTGTGCTAGTTTGGGAGGCAGATGAACTTTTCCAGCAATTCTATGAGCATGTACTCCCACACGTACAGGTGATATGACTGGACTTCATTTGATTGGATGGTGATATGATCCTTGACATACTATTGTGCATCAGAATTGCTGGTTGGTGAATGAGGAATCCATGAGACTGTATGTGCTCCAGTGGCTTCTGCTCTGCTGTCCACTACACAGAATGGTTTAGGGCTCTTCACTGTAACGCATGAAGCAGTTCAAGTGAGTAACACTCTAAGGACCCCGAGGACAGCTTCTAAAAGTGTCACACCTAAGTAACCACAATATTAATTTGGTTGCAACAGTATGGATGTTCAGTATATCTGGCTTTGCAGTATGCTGGAACATTCTGGAGTATGCGTGCAAGTCTGCAGCAGCTGGGGAGAATAAGCACCTGTGAAGGAACAGTATCTGCACTAATATTGGGCTTATCTGAAAGCGGATCAGTTGAACAGCACAGATCATGGAAATGGGATAGTACAAAAGTGAGTGCTTGGGAGGAGTGAGGGAATAATCAGAAAATGAAAAATACCTGTAATGCAGGAACAGGAATCAGATATACAAAAGGGTATTCAGGCTCCAGGTATATAGGTATGAAAGGCAGAGCATAATGGAATTTATTCTAGGTGGGTTCGGTTCAAGGAGCAATCTCTCTAGTAAGATGTTAATTTCACAAATGATTTCAAGAAACTCAGTCTCCTGTTAAACCAAATAGCAGTCAGAAATTAGAGCAGATGCAGTAAACCATTAAAAATGGAGATTCATTTGATATGGATTTTTCTTGCTACTTTAGTGTGCCACTTAATAAAAACCTTAATGTGGGAAACACTATAAATATGTCACTCATCATAAAGCTGCTTTAAACAATGAGAAGGTAGTGACATAGCAGGATGAGTGTAGCCACTAAAATAACATACACAGTAATTCTGCACTTTCACCCAGGAGCTGAAGAAAATGAAGTGGTAGTAAGATTACAATGGCTGCAATCACTTTTATTTTATTCATGCTCCTCTGAATTTTAATGCACATGCTCCTGCCTGCACTACACATTTGTGTTAGATAACAGGCAGTATTTTAGTAATGGGGATAGCTATATGTGAACTCAGGATTAAAACTCCCTTTCTTCTCTCAGTGCTATTTATATTTCAAACCTTCTCATGTCCACTCATGTCATAGCATGATGTAGCTGTCATTTTAGTAATTGTGTTTTTCACTCTCAGCCTACTTGTTTTCTCAGTGTACTTTCATAAGTTTTTGTCTTTGATGTCTTATTTCAATTTGTTTATCCCAACACTTCAGCGCTGTTCTTTTCGCTTGAGTCTCTGACATCGAGCTGTTTCCTTTCTTCACATCCTTTCCCTTCACTCTTCTCTTTCCACTATTTTCTTTAACTCTTATCTTATTTTCCTTATCTTCTCTCCAGTTCTTTTTCAGTCCCCTTTTCCCATTCTCCCCGCCCCCCCAGCTCTTTATCTCTACTTCTCCTTTTCCTTATTGAACCCTTTATCTTCTTGTCTCTTGACTCATCTCCTTTTTTTTGTTTCATTAGTTCTTCAGCCTGACTTTTCTTATTTGTGTTTTTTTCAGCATTCTCATTTGTTTGTTTTTATAACCATTGACATATCCTCAACCCTACAGTAATGGCTGCATCTGTGGTGTTGTGCCAGTTAAAGAAACTAGTGAAAGGGAACTGGTCTGCTATGGTAAGTAATAGGAAAAAAAAAAAACAAACAACAAACTTGGATGGATGGCTTACCAGGGACTGCTGATTGTTCTTCTAAATTTATAGTCTCAGGCACAGGATGCTTCTGTGATATAAAGATCTTATTTCTGTCTCCCTTTCTGATGACTCCTGACTTCTTTGGAGGAGAAGTCATAAGGAAATGGTGGAGAACGGGATAAATGAGAAAGGGACAAAAAATAAAACATGGAGTAGGAAAACATGGAGGCTTAGAGGGAAAGATGGTCCATTTGCTGGCTGAATGGTGCTGTCCATCACATACTATTGGAAGTACCATAGCTCCCTTCCTGAGAATGTGGTCTGGGTCTTACGTGTGGGGGAGGTGGATGGCTTTACCTGAGAAGTCAGGCACACAGTTGCTGGTTCTGTAAGCTCCTTGACAAAGCTCCATGACAAAGCAGAGACTTTTGATTTTCCTATTTTTATTCTTAAGCTGCCCATAATACCTCTGAATTTTCTTCTTAAATACTTTCCTTCCTGCAGTTCAGTGTTGTGAGAAAATACAGTATCTGTTGGTATTTTGTCAAAATGTCATTCTGGAAACTACTCAGGTGGATAGTAAGGTTTTGTTAAACCTGACATGGTATCATCCACGTTGTCTTATTAATAAACACTGTTGCAAGGTTTGCATAGACCGTGCATATCATACCTATCATATAATAATGATGTCATACAGCATGGCATTTCAGGAGCTGGTACAACAGCTAAGTGTGGCCCAATTAGTGCAGTAACTTGTGTAACAGTAGAATCACTGTAGAAATCTCTGATGGAATTCCTGTGAGGGTGAGCAAGGAAAAGTAAGCAGGCATAATGTATTGCTATTAATCAGTAAACATTATGATGCTAATATAACATCTCCTCAAGTAGCCCTAGTACAACATATGCTGCATTAGTAGCAGATGTCACAAATCTAAGGCCTTACATAACATGTGCTGTGTCTAAAAAAATTTTAAAAATCACTTCCATGTGGAAAATATCTCTACATCTTAGAATTTTCTGTGCTGTTGTTAGGAAACTTGATTGCTGGTATTATATTTTATTGGAGAGACAGTATACAGTTCTTGTCAAGAACATAGTTTAAGTGTAAGGTAAATAATAAATCCAATTTATCATACTGTGTAGGAAACATTTTTTCTGCATGTGTTAGTTTTACATTGCAGAGCAATGTGTTTGGGTGAGAGCAAGAGACACTATAGACAGTGAGTAGATGGGAGCTGCAAGAATGACGGTGAGAATATACTTTATAGCATTCTCTTCACCATAGATGCTAAAATTGTTCTCTGGAGAAATACTATCATTAACATTGTGTCTGAAAAGATTCTGTGTTTAGCTTGTGTTAATGAAATCTAGCTGGATAATGTGATTGAAGTCAGGTTTCCTTTATGACACCACTTTTTCAGCATCTGAGAAAAAAATTCATGAGAAGTTATCAGTGTTTACACTGTGACTATTCAGCTGTTTGAAGCTATATGATTAATTTTTTGGTCTAGGCTAATTTTCAGGTTAATATCCTGACATATGTGCATTTTGCAATTAGCTGTAATCACTGAAGATGTTCCTACCCTTTAAATGCTCTTTTTTTTTTTTTTTAATTATGTTCCAAATATGGTCTAAAACTAACAGGAGGGGAACATGTGAGAACCGGATCTCAGAGGAATAAAAATGTACTGGAACATGTTGGATAAAACTAATATGGGGACATTACCTCTTTATACGGCATTACTGAAACCTGTACTGGAACGTATATGTTCAAGGTAAATATTTAGGTTTTGCAAATATATTTGAAAAGCTTGGAAAAATATTAGAAAAAGAATTACAAGTATGAGATGAGCTGGGAAACCTCCCACCTCTTCCACTATGTAAAGAACATTAGAGAGTTTAGAAGCTTAATGTATTTAGTAAAATTAAAGTGATAAGCACATGAACTTGCTCTCATATTTCTCCCCTGAAAGACAGTAAACATTACTTTGTATTACTGTAGGATAAGACTGTCAAGATAAATAGTTGCCGTGCAATAATATATCTGTCCATTGCCTGAGCAAAACGTAAGAAAGAGACTGATCATAGTTTATAAACACACTCATGGCCAGCAGATTTCTGATACCAGAGGACTTCTCAGTCTAATTCAGGAATGCAAAATGTAGATTTTGCTCCAGGTGAAAGAAATCCAGACAAAAGATTAGTTTTAAAAGTTAAAAGAATTGAATCCTGTTCTCTCTCTAAGGCACAAAGATCACCTCTAGCTGACTTAACTTCCATACATTGCAGTTATGTTTACCTATAGTTCTGCCTACTGAGATTTACTCATTCACCGGGAAATAGGTTTGGATATATAAATGGTGCATATCACTATGCTTATAATAAAGCTATGGGTATTGTGAAGAATATATCGTGGAGTGAGTGAGCCGCCTTAAGCTCACTAACAGAATAATTTGAGCTGTGAGTGAAAGCAGAGGTTCAGTCGCAGCAGACAGAAAAGTTCAGCCAGAGCCGCCTGGACCTACCCAAGGACTCCATTTTCCTTTGGGATCTCCAAGGCAAGATTGTGCACTTCGTATGGTGGGCATCTAGACTGCAACAGACCAGCAGCAGAAAACTGCCTCTGACTACTCGGGGTGCTCACTGGAGGAGTGAGCAGAGCTTCAGAGGAGTGGATGTTATACTGAACTGAAGTGAGACTTCAGGTCATTAGCTAACTAGATGGCTATTCTTTGGAATTTCTTTGGAACAGTGTTATTCATCTCAGGAGAGGTTTTTTCTTCTTTGATTTGTTTTTGTTTTTTTTTTTTCCTTTTCTTTAGGCAAAAATATACATAGAGTTTATAGGACAGCAAGTGCGACTGATTTGGCAAAGACTTCCTGAATATTGCTGGAGAAGAAGGTATTTTTAGGAAATAGGATAATGTGTTGATGGACTGAGACACAGTTACATTTATTTGCAAAAATTGGACTCTAACTAAGGAACTGCATATAAAAAACCTAAACCCAATTCTTCCTGCTGCCAATATTATACACATCCAGCTGCAGAGTTAAAACATGTTGCCGTTCAGCAATAACTGTGGAGAAATTTAATCATCATCTCCTAAGTTGAAATGTGCTTAAACTTAAAAAAAAAAAAAAAAAAAGTTCAGAAGTTTTTCAAAAGTTTGCTAAGGAGTAAGGAGCCCCTGAGTCACTGCTTTTACTTTTTAACCAGTCTTAGGATTAAATAACAGCTAGAGAAGATTGGAAAAAAACGTTGTGTCAATATTGATAGGGAAAAACTGCAAGATTCAAATATCAGTAGGTCAGTGCCTCTGACATCACTCCTGGACACAGTCTCCTATTGGGTTGTGCAGGATTCCCTTATCTAAATAAAAAAGATTGATACAATGATAACATTATTATCAATTGTTCAAGTATAGTTTATTTAAGAATTGAACTTAAAACCTATGCTGACAAAGAAAATTGCATTGGTAAAAGAATCTCCTGAGATATATGTGGCCTTGTAGCTCTGTGATTCATGTTTAAAAAAATACTATACAAAATCAATGATATGTACTAAATGAAGTAAAGGCAGGCTAAGTTATGCATGTCAAAAACATAGGTAATGGAAAATCTTCTGAATCAAATGATATTTTTTTTTCCCTCAAGGGTTAATGCAAGTTGTCTTGACTTACTGCCATTCTGTCTTTTTATCAATGTCCTAGAAAAAAACTGAAAAACATATACCATCCAAATCTTCCATCTGTGAATTTTGAAAACAAAAGTGGTCAGGGCAACTATTCTGGCAAGCCATGTACATTCAAACAATGCATATTTTAACACATCCAAATTCGAAGTCTTTGATCTAAGTCCAAAGAATGCTCAGTGATGTACAGCATCCTTCTTTGCTTGCATAATTTTGTAACAATTCTGGAAAAGTTGAGACCTTTCAAACACTATGGAAAGATAAAATGAGTGCATTCTTGCTCTGCACTCATCCCTCCTAACTTATTAGGTCATCTAAAGCATGAAGATTTCTAGTAACAGCAACATCTTTTACTGACTGGTGATGAGGAGAAGTGTCTGTCTTAAAGAAAGATAGTAGGAAGTTAACACAAGCCGTATGAATTGGGAAAGGATTTTGTCATACTTGTTAATCTTGATTTTCCCACCTAATTATGCATGTCCTCTTTGCCCTTTTCTACTGAAATGTGAGAGTTCTTTGTGTCTGAAGGGGTCCAGCTTCTGTTTAAATAACTGTTTAAAAATCAGCTTCCACAAATCCATCAGCTTCAAAGGAAGTGTTACAATTAGATTATTAAGTGCTGAAATTGTGTTCTTCCCTGTGAGAGAGACAGAAGAAAACAAGGTCCTGCCACCTGTATCTTACAGTCAAGAAACCTACTCCAACAATTCATTCAGCACCTTCTGTGAAGTTTTGAACTTCCAGCTGTCTGAGACTTCCGTGAGTTATTTCACGGCATCCTGAAGTGAAGAGAACTCTAGGGGGGGAAACATTGTTTGTGATGTGCTTAGCTAAAGAGCATCAGCTGTATTTTATCAAGTAGTTTCTTTCTGCTTAAGGAATCAATATCTTCCCATATAATCCTGTAGAATCCAATGAATAAAATATTGCACTCCATCATAAAATATGGTGTTTATTAAATACACATTAAAAAAATTACTGGACACATGCAGAACTTGCTGTGAATACCTGAAATGCTACTAGGTAGGACTGGATTAATCTGCCCTATTCTGGTAGAGTTTATTTATAGAACATATCTTATTACAGTGGCATAAAATATGCTATACTGGCACCTCATCCCTGGATTTTATTGTGACGATTACATCTTTCAGTAGTCAAGTGAAGAACTCCATAAAAGTACTCTGAAATTGCATTTTTGAAATTCCACCCCTGCCTACAACCATAAACTCAGAAGAACTGAAATTTCAATAAAATAACTCAGGAGTATTTAATTTTCCTCTGCTCTGGATCTGCTACCTTATTATATCTATTCTGTCAGCTATTAAATGTTCAATCCTGTAAAGCCTGCACATGGTCTTCAGAATGTGCAGAGATGACAAGTTATAAATGACTAGAAAATGCACAAAAGAGCAGAGGTTCAGAATGCTACTGACTTTGTTGTGGTAGTTACAACTTCAAATGAGAATGGACAAGTAGGATTGTGTGTAGACACTTCCTCCTTCTGTGTCTACAGTAAGAGGAGGAAGAGATGTAGGAATAGAGTTGATTTAGCTGTGCAGCCGTAAATAAATTTTCAGGCCAGGACAAAGAAGCCATTGCATAAATACTAGACCATTTTCTGGTACAACCAGCCATGTAGAGAAGGGGCTTATCATTGCATTATGACATAAAATCAATATCTTGCAAAAGTCAGAAATGAGATCATAAAAGAGCAAGGTGTTGTATCTACAAAGGTTACTTATATCCAGTTTGGTATTTAGGATATCACACTTAGCAAAAGGAAAAAAAGGTAAAAATCTTTCTCATTCAGATGTGTGTAACAATGTGTGACAAAATAGGCTATTTAGTAAGCTTCTGTTTATGTGTTTATCAAGACGGATGTGGATGAGTTTGAAGATCTGTAATCTCTGCAATAATCACTCCAATAGAGTGCTTAGAAAATCATGTTTTAGCAATTTCTGTTATGACAGTAATTGGCAAAATGAAAGAAACCAGCAGAATGCTTGTAGATATTTACAAGGCAATATTTATTGTATTTCAAAAACATTTTCTGAGGTATTACTTGCACAACCCTGACCCTGTGAAAGGAGGCATGGTGATCAGATCTCTTGGATGACACTGGGAAAAAAAAAACCACCTTAGTGAGTATTTATTTGTTGTGTCTTTTGGGGGATTTATATGATGATAACTTAAACTGGTAAAAAAAAAAAAAAGCTACAGGTAATTTACTGTATTATGCCTTGGAAATGGCATCATAAAAAGATCATTAAAACAGGTGCTTGCACAGTATAGTGGATTTTTTGCATATAGATTTTTATTGCATATGTCAGACCTTTACTTAATGATACCAATGTAACACATCTGCATTCAGTTCAGCTGCACAGTTGTAAGTCAGGGTGAAATTTGGCCATGCAGGACTGGTTGACTTAGGAATTACTTAATTTTATAACACTGCTTATTGGAAGCAGACTCGATCCCATTATATTCTTCCAAATGGAATCTAGTTCTATGGTCATTCTACCCATGAGACACCTTGTCTTTTATCCCACATAACATAACAATACACAAAAAATTAGGTTTTCCTTCTTCCTTTTCTCAGAATATTCATATTCAATGTTAGGATGAAACTTTTAAAGCAGAGAACCACACCTGAATAACAGTGATGAGGAGGCTCATCTGAATCCTAGTCTGAGCTGATGGAACAAGGATCTGAACATGTCCCAGATGAATGTTGTAATCACTGAAATATTGGCTATTCAGAGAGCAAGTACAGAGCTCTTGTTCTCACTCTGGTTTTGATCAATTCTTTCCTGGACCTGAGAAACCTTTACTGTCAAAATTTCTTCTGTAAGGGATTTAGCGTTTTGTATGAAAATTTCCTGATTAGTGCAAGTACATAGCTGATGATATGGGGGATGCTCTCAGATCCAAGTCTAGGAGCTATTGTGTTGTTTTCTTACTACAGTTTTATTATTATGATGTCCACTTAAGGATTATCTTAAGTCTCTGTTGATTTGGAACATTAACTCTCAATTTAACTTTACAATGAAAATGGAAGAAAATATAATGGTTTCTTTAACATATTGATTTACAGTGGAAAAAATACATAGTATGCATATTTAATGGAACAAGGGTATGCACTAAGCACTGTACATATATATCTAAAAGGTGGCTTTAAAAATCCTATTTATAACAAGAACTTTGTGATACCGATTCCAAGAAATTGAGATGTTTGTATGGAAGACACAATAAAATGAGCTGAAACTATGGCTTTAATGAAACTACTACCAAAGTATACCTAAGACGTAAAATAAAAGGAAAGAGAAAAACAAAGACAGAAAAAAAAAAGATGTTACAGGGACAGATTTGTGGGCATCCACTTTGTATTACAGTCTGCTATTAAAGTGTTGTAATTCAGCTGCAAGCCATCACCTGAGAAATCCCCTGGGAGAGAATGGCTCCTTTTGCTACACCCAGTCCCAGCAGAAAGCAAGTGTGTGTGTATTGTAGAGCACTGCTACAATACACAAATGTTCATCTGGTCCGGGGTCTATTCACAGGTATTGCTGAATCAGGTCTAAAATAAATATATATAGGTTAGATTAAAGCTGCAATGTGAATCTGTGCATGTCATATGATGCTGAGGGTATGTGCATAAGCAGTCAGAGGGGACAGAGACTAGTCCCTAAATCTGCATGAGGTATATAGGCTTCTTCGCAAAACATTCCAATGCATTTTTATTAAAACTATTCAAATCTATGCTGCTTCCTGTCCTCCCAGCAACAAAAGTTTCATTGACTTTTATTGTCCAACTGACTTCTTTCTGTCAACTTCTCTTTGACTACTGATATCACTTAGAATTTCACAATCAATGCCTGTAAATAGGTTTATAGAAAAAAAAAGAATTCAAAATTGTCATCCAAATCATAAGATGAGTCATTGGAAAAAAGTGATAAATGAAACAAGCAGCTGTGAAATCAGAAAGTTTTGCTAAGAAGTAGTAAAACCACACTATTACTAAAGTAGTGATGGGCAATACACTCATACCATAACAGCATTGCAATTTTTTGTTCATGTCTTGACTAGTAGATTTCTCCTTTAAGATCACATTCTGTGTTTTATAATTATCTCTGAATTACTATATTAGCATGAAAGTCTGGCAGAAGAAGCTTCTAATATCAGTAATGAGAGACCTACAAAATGTTCACCCAAGCTGAAATTGTTCTTTCCTGGAAAAGACTGGTAAAAGCCTTGCCTCCTTCATGCCTCCTGCACTTGGATAATGTCAGTGAGAGGTGAGTGATTCCACTGAAAGACGGCTATTCCCAGGTGCACGACACAATGAATTCTCTTTATCTCAAAACTGCTATGTGTAAGGCAGGGGAGAAGGGGAAAAGTAAAATCAGCATAGTTTTCCTGAAACTACAAATCTATAGCTTCCAATGTCTGGTAAAGGGTTGGTAGTATAACAACTTTTTTCCTCTTGCATAGTAACAGCTTTAAAATCTGAGAATATGATATGTCTTCTTTTTCCTTTAACATTTGTGCTTATTTATAGATGTAGCCACTGAATGTGAATGACAGTTTGAAAGTGGCTTTTTTTTTCTTTTAATTTAAAAAAAAAAAAGTATCAGACTAAAGCCCCACATTGAGGAGCAGAAGACAGTCACGAGACACGCACAATTTTGTGAGAATGGCATGCTGATAGTGAGAGCATATAACTTTATGTCTACCTCGTGTGGACGGTGCCAATGCCAGTAACAGTATAATATTGGAATAGACAGACAACATCTCTGGTCCAGGGTAATAATACCTATATTCCTCCTTAGTTTATTGTTGACATTATTCTTGACGAGTTGATCATTGATGTTTGCCACTGACACCTCTGATTTCACATTGTCCAGTTATTGACTTCTCCAGGACTATGACAGCAGGTAAGGATTAAGGACATCAGACTCCTGGACGACTGAATTCTCTTCAGACCTCCCCAGTTAGCTGGTTCTCACATGCCAAACCAGACATCCATACCATGTCTTTTTAGTCTCTTATAAGCTCCTTCACTTTTTCCCCTGTTTTGTACACTAATGATGCATCATGTGAGAGAACTTAATATGCCGTGTTGAAAAAAATATTTGCTTTTGAAAACACTTTGGAAATCTGCTGCCACTAAAGTTTTACGGAAGGATAAGGATCTGGGTGTGAAAAAGGTCTGGTGAGAAAAAGTAAACAAATAGTGAAATTGCATGGTGCAAAGTTGGTATGGTTCTGTTCAGGAAGGCATATCATATTTCAAAGGTAAGATCTTTTTTAACAAAATATGACCCTTAACGAAAAGACTTCTGTCAGTAACCCATCTCTTTCCAGTCTCTTCTGCACTGCCTTATTCTGCTCACCTTGTGCCACAACTTTTGAGTTTGAAGTTTAGGAACTTGCAGATGATTATAATATAATAATTTGTAGGAAGAATTTCAGCAGTAATGTCTGATTGCTGCTTTTGGCTCTCCTTAATGATCATGAAGTGATCCAACCTGATCTCCTTCTATGACCAGGTGACCCACCTCGTGGATGAGGGAAAGGCTGTGGATGTGGTGTACCTGGACTTCAGTAAAGCCTTTGACACCGTCTCCCACGGCATTCTCCTAGAGAAGCTGGCAGCTCACAGCCTAGACAGGTACACTCTTCGCTGGGTAAGAAACTGGCTGGACGGCCGAGCCCAGAGAGTTGTGGTCAACGGAGTTAAATACAGTTGGAGACTGGTCACGAG
>VZTQ01002624.1:113272-179986 GCA_013400755.1 Pelecanoides urinatrix | reverse complement strand
ATTCTTTACTGAAAGAGTGGTCAGGCCTTGGAACAGGCTGCCCAGGGAAGTGGTGGAGTCACCATCCCTGGAGGTATTTAAAAGACGTGTAGATGAGGCGCTTAGGGACATGGTTTAGCGGGCATGGTGGTGTTGGGTTGACGGTTGGACTCAATGACCTTAGAGGTCTTTTCCAACCTTAGTGATTCTATGATTCTGTGATTCTATGATCTTGTACTGACACTCCCTAATCTGGCACAGAGATAGAGGGAGGTAAGGGGAACAATATCTCTGTTTGTCTTTTGGCTTCATTTCATTATCATAACACACAACCTCATAATATTTAAATATTGTCTGTTGTCGCAGATAAGACTTTCCATTAGCTAACCTCAATATTTGCAATGTTTGGGTTATTTTTATTATGTGCCTGTGGAAATACAAGGCAAAGTATATGCAGATAAAGCAAAGTAAACGTTTCAATCCATAGTCTTCATTAAAATTGGCAGTGTTTACAATATCATTTTTGTCCTGAGGTCTAAACAACCTATGATCTAAAAATCAAGCACAAAATTTCAACAAAAATATTTAGATTTGGAAATTACCAGAAAGCATTTATTAATAAATCTTTCTTTCTCAAATGTAATGACTTGACAGTACATTTGGAAATGATGGATCAGATGATGAACACAATTCTAAAGTCTACTTTTCCACATTTGGGGTTTCATTGTCTGCTTCATGCATATAATATTTTAAAAACTAAACTCAAGTACAACATTGGTCATTTTGAGCAAGCTTATGGTATAGATGATGAATCGAGAATGAATGTATATGTTCAGTTGAGTTTAGACTACAAGCTTTAGACTTTGTCCAACCTTTGTACTGAACTTATTTTTGTACTTAGAAATTTTCTCAAATGACCACCTCATGTGCAAAAGAGGTGGTCATAGTCACTTATATGACCTATTTCATAATACTGTCATTTTTAGCACTAAGCTCCAGTTCTAAATAATGATACCTCCTGAATGAATTTCAAATTATTTGATCAAGCAAGACGTTCTTCATTAGAATTAATTACAATTTGAAATTATAAAGGCTGTCTCAAACCATGATAACAATGCATTTTTACCATTACTTTATGCATTTTGATTTAAATTTCGAAATTAACTGTTTGCTTAAATGTGTTGTCTGTAGTATACATGAATTCTCTGAGCTGTAGTCAGCAGCTCATTTAATAGCTTCTTATGTGATTAACAAATAACAAGAGAAAATAAAAGGATGTGAAGGCAAAAAAATTTTGCAGTTTCCCAAAGAAAAGAAAATGACTGTGCAAGCTGGTTTTTATTTCACAGTTCTCAGGATTTAAACATCTGTTTGTGTTCTGTATCACAACAAAACTCCAACATTTTCTGACTACTTTCAGAAAATGGAACTGTATCGAATAGGGCAAGTTTTTAATATCTCTCTTTCCATCTCTGTTCCTCACTGGAAACAACAAGAGTCTGCCTTGGATCCAGAAACCTTTTGTCCACACAAGTCCATCAAATGGTTTGGCTTTAAGAGTACACCATATTGAAAACAAGAGCTAAAAGTACTTCTACCAGTTTCAATGCCTATGTTGTACCTCCAGATCTGTGTTTCCATTAGGATCCCAAATGTATGTATGAAATAAAACATGTACAGCTTTAAACAATTATATGTGGTGGGGAATATTTGACCTTTATGAAAAAACAAAGTATATAGGCCTATACACAGGACTGCAGCAACGTCTTCAAACATCTCACATCTAGGAGATATCTTTTATTCATTGGGAGATTAGTTTGTGTTTGTGACACTGTGAAAGTGAAATGTTCAGATAAAATAAGCAGTACCATATTTTTTAAGTGGTTGCATGTCATATTTCAAAAATATTATCAGTCAAGAGATACAGGGAGAAGCTTTTATGAAATTCATTTATATATATGCATATATATACAGACACTCATATATTAATTTGCAAATAGCATTGTCACACACATAGTATTTGTGAACTCTGGAAGAAATATTTTGAAATCAGATAGACAGCTCCAGTGTATGTGACAAATATTTGAGCAAACAACAGTGGAACCATGAGGCACCTTACTACTGATACTTGCAAAGAAAATGAATTCAACTTGTAATTTTGCACAAGTGCCACGGAGTTTTTGGAAGTTGCTTTTTCTTGTTATTGTGTTTTAATTAATTCAGCACTTCTAAGTAGATGATTTGAATGCAGATATTACTGCAAGTAGTATATAAAAAATTAGATACAATCCAAGTAAGTGTGAATCCACCTTCATATACCTAATACAACCTTCTGTCATTCTCACTACAAAAAACAATGTGGTTAACCAGGTGAAAATATTGGTGCTTTCTCCTAGGAAGTGTGATGGGAACCTTAATTGCATAGAAATTGGGTGGGAAAAAAATGCTATTTCTTCAGCATCAGACTTTAACTGCTTCCACAAGAAATATTGGATGCAGAATATGGTTTTGTGTTTGCTGTAGGGATGCTTTTGCCATAGTTTACTTCCTTTTTTTCAGTTGAAGAAAAGGTTTAACTATGCAAACATTAAACGTAGTTTATGTTCTGTCTTTATCTCTCTGGTTGCTCTTTGCTGCTTTCCATCCTAATAACTACACACTGATATGCAGGACATATTTTTAGAAAATCAACTGACAGATAATGTAAGACAGACAATTGTTTCAGGCAATATCTATCATAACTCTAAGTAACCCTGCTTTGAAGATTTATATTTTGAGATCTATGGTGCAGGCCAACCTTAGTTCAGAACATTATAATTTTGAGTGTTTATAGCACAAAATTTACTGTAGTCCTGCACAGTCTAAGACCTCCAGGTTTGCAAACAGCCCCTCTGATATGCAATCAGAATCCTTTGCAAATACTTGCCATTGGTTTGAGGAACTGGTAGCAGGACATTGAGGCTCTAAGGGCTACTTCTTGAGTATGAAGAACAAAGGAATATGGAGAATGATTGGTTAAAGAAAGAAAGTTGTAGGATTTTCTTATATCTTGAAACTTTCTGTGCCTTGTCTATCCTAGAAAAGGCAAAATGAATGGAAATGCAACTGATGGGAGAGTCTGGGTTGGAATCAAGTGCCCAGAGACAGACAACAGCTGGCTAAAGAGGTAAGTAAGTGCTGGACCCTGGGAAGACCAGGACTGGCTAGAATATGGGAGAATGAAATGGGGCAGGAAGATAAATATGCAGGGCACGTAAATTTGATGAAAAGTTAAAGCATGTGGAGAAGCAGAATACCTAGAGAAATGGACTGAGCCAAGGAATCAGGGAAGAAGGGTGAGAAAACCTGTGGATTGGAACTAGGAGAGGCAAATTTCAGCAGAAGTAAAGCAAACCAAGGTGGTGCGTGAGAGAGGATATAGGGACACACTTGAAATATTTGACCAAAAAGAATAAATAAAAAGCTGATTGCAAGTGAAATGATAAGAGGAACTGTAAGAGGAGCGAAAGGCAGGCTGGGACTGGAATGGGAGCCTAAAACAGCAAAAACAGAACTTTCTGGGTAAAAGGACTTGTATTGTGACATGAAGCTTGTGAGAGCACACACATGCAACTGTAAGGTGAGCTAGCAGGCCTTGGAGGGGAAAGAAGAGAGGAACAGAACTAAAAATGTGCCAGAAAGATAAAATCTGGCATCAAACCAAAGCAGAGCCCATAGGTTGGGATGATTGTGTTCTCTATCAGCTAATATTTCTGAAACCTGGCTGCCAGGTGTCCCATAACTGATCAATATAGGACCATACAAAGGATAATAATCTACTCCCTTAGTTATTCTGTCAAAAATGTGCATGGGTGAGCTAAAATTTTCAAAATTGCTAGAATATACAGAGGAGGAGGAAATTCACTTTAACATTGTAAATAACTAATATATTGCAAATTTTTTTCTTGTTAGATATAAGTTAATTTAGATTTAAGTTAAAGAATTATGAATAGTACAAACTTCAGCATGTAAAAGGAAAGGAATGCCATAATGCATCTCTGGTGGATTAACCTTGGCTGGATGCCAGGTGCCCACCAAGACGCTCTACCACTCCCCCTCCTCAGCTGCACGGGGGAGAGAAAATATAACAAAAGTCTCGTGGGTCGAGATAAGGACAGGGAGATCACTCACCAATTACCGTCACAGCCAAAAACCACTCAACTTGCAGAAATCTATTTAATTTATTATCAATCAAATAAGAGTAGCATAATAAGAAATAAGACCAAATCTTAAAACACGTCCCCCCCACCCCCCCCTTATTCCCGAGCTCAACTTCAATCCTGATTTCTCTACCTTCTCCCCCTGAGTGGTGCAGGGGGATGGGAAATGGGGGTTATGGTCAGTTCATCACACATTGTCTCTGTCGCTCCTTCTTCCCCACTCTCTTCCCCTGCTCCAGCGTGGGGTCCCACCCACGGGAGCTAATTCTCCACGAACTTCTCCAGCGTGGGTCCTTCCCATGGGCTGCAGTTCTTCATGAACTGCTCCAGCGTGGGTCCCTTCCACGAGGTGCAGTCCTTCAGGAAAAGGCTGCTACAACATGGGTCCCCCATGGGGTCACAAGTCCTGCCAGCAAACTTGCTCCAGTGTGGGTTCTTCCCTTCACAGGTCCACAACTCCTGCCAGGAGCCTGCTCCAGTACAGGCTCTTCACAGGGTCACAGCCTCCTTCAGGTGCATCCACCTTCTCTGGTATGGGGTCCTTCATGGGCTGCAGGTGGATATCTCCTCCACCATGGACCTCCAAAGGCTTCAGTNCACCAAGACGCTCTACCACTCCCCCTCCTCAGCTGCACGGGGGGGAGAAAATATAACAAAAGTCTCGTGGGTCGAGATAAGGACAGGGAGATCACTCACCAATTACCGTCACAGCCAAAAACCACTCAACTTGCAGAAATCTATTTAATTTATTATCAATCAAATAAGAGTAGCNTGGTGTCTGCAGAGTTGTTTCTCTCACATATTCTCACTTCTCTCCTGCAGTTGCTGTTGTGCAGCAGTTTTTTCCCCTCCTTAGGTATGTTATTATAGAAGCACTACTACCGTCACTGACTGGCTCAGCTTTGGCCAGCAGTGAGTCTGTCTTGGAGCTGGCTGGCACTAGCTCTATCGGACATGGGGGAAGCTTCTGGTACCTTCTCACAGAAGCCACCCCTGTAACCACCCCACTACCAAAACCTTGCTATGTAAACCCAATACAGTATCGTATTGCTGTGCAAACTCAACCAAGTTCCTTTCCAACATGTTTTTCTTCCTATGAATGAATGATACTTCTGTTTCAGATTCTTTCTGCCTTATGTATAAGGCTGTCTCTGTGGATGACCTGAGTACAAATGCACTGCTACCAGGCTGGTAAACAGAACTTCAGTCTCACCAGAAAATTAATGTATACAAAAGGAAATGTAATAGGGGACAATGAATGAAAACTATTGAAAATGTTTTCATGGACCTTGCCTTCCTGTTCATGGGGCAGTCATCTGTCTCCCTATTAGCTGATTCCACCAATTAAATGATTGTCCTGTTTCCTCTCGTACCTTTCAACTTCCAGTCTGGCTTGTAAGGATAGCTGGGATGCTGGGTCTCCAAACAGGTGGTCTCTGTGGAAGCTCAGTAACCCAGAAAGGTAAGAGTCTAGGAAGTTGAGGCAGCTGGAAAATCCAAAGAGCCAAACAGCCCGAGGAAATGGGCAATATGGCCATCTATCAGCTGGGCAGCCTGTGAAGAGTAGGAGAGAGGTACCAGGAAAATGTCCAAGTATGAAACACAGGCATTCTGCCAATTCAGTGAGTCTGTGAATCTGAGAGCCTTAAGGAATCAGATGGCATTGTACGTGATACCATGGCAGAAAGCTTAATGATTTGGCTGTCTCTCCTGGATTAGTCATTTCTATTGAAAACTGTGACCAGCCATTGGGATTTGTTTCATAATCATACCA
Source organism: Pelecanoides urinatrix (assembly GCA_013400755.1). Taxonomy (NCBI): domain Eukaryota; kingdom Metazoa; phylum Chordata; class Aves; order Procellariiformes; family Procellariidae; genus Pelecanoides; species Pelecanoides urinatrix. Next base: position 174,034 of record VZTQ01002624.1, on the reverse strand, counting down.
CTGAGGGCCTTGTGGACTGTCTCATCAGCTACTCTGAGATCTGTCAAATGTGTGGCAGGCTCAAGACGATGTAGTTCTTGATAATGTTGCAAAAAGTTCTTCAGCAAGCTGTACCAGAATTTTGGTAGCCAGAAGACAGGATTAGAATGATAGGAAGTGGAGGAATAAGGTAGAGAAAGAAAACAACTCAGGAAGGAAGGAGCAATAACGAGAACTCAGTTCTAACAGGTGATGTTATGTAAATTAGTTAAATCTCATCAAATTTTCCCAGCCTAATCCACTCAGAATGCCTGATAGAATATAGAGAGCAAAGCTCAAATACAGATATGCCAACTCTAAAGTCATAGGAAGTGGTGGTCTGGAAAAAATAGAAATGAAATTGCCACATCAACACCTCTTCAGAGACTCTCCAATCAACACTACCTAAAGAGTGACATTCCACTCTTATGAACATCAATAAATCAAACACTTTTTGGAAATATTACTATAAACATCTCTTCCAGAGGTATTTCAGCTTCTTTCGGTACTGTATGGTGTTCTGATAAGGAGCCTGCAAGTCAGCTTATTGCAATTCTTTTAATCTGAACAATCCATTTTGCATGTATATATTTTTTTCATCTCAGTCTTTTGCAGATTTGATAGATAATTTTACGTAACAGACTGAACCAGCATTGAGATTGTGAGCTGGCATTTGTTACTTTGGACAACTTAGCGCCTTTCACACATTCATTCTCTAGAAGGAGAATGAACTTTTTAAGTGCATCAGCTGTAACAACTGATGTGTGGGCAAGTGATCAAGTAGATGACTCCAGGGCAGTCACAGTTCACCGAGCATCTTTCATTCCTTCTGCAGACTCATCTAAGTCATCTCCTTCCCTATCACTCCCCCGTAATGTCCCAGTCCCACAGACATGTTTATAGACAGGCTGCCCTTTCCAGCACTTATTTAAGGAAAACAAAATATGGCAAAACAAACAAACAAACAAACAAACAAAACCCTATTGGAATTATCAGGGGAAAGAAATAGCTCATCTCAGATGGCTTTTGTTATGATAGGTTAACTTCCATACCACGGGACTGCCAGTCTGGAAGTTCAAAATGGAGGACATACTATGTTTTGAATATTCAGACCAAATATGACTGAATGGTTGTCCCAGCTGAAATCAGGACAATGATTAATCCTGAACAAACACTAAGATGAAACAGAATAACAAATATGTTTACTTTGTCCATCACCTTTCCAGCTGTGTTTTCTGTCTCTTAGCTGAGGTGGTATGTTTCTGAAGCTTGCAGCTACCTGATCCTGCTCTGTCCAGAGCTCATTCATGAGATGTTTCAAAATAATATTTTCTGCTTTAATGACTAGATTTTCCATTTCAGTGCTATGGGTCTGCTTCTGTATTTGTCCCTTCTCTGCATGCCTTGTCAATACAATTAAACATTACAAATGTCTATTACAATATATGCTGGATGAGAGTACTCCCAGCAACGTTGCCAGAAGCGATCCTCCAGCTCATATCACTGTAGTTAACGCACAGATCTTTCAGTAACTGGCACAACTGAATGTATCACTGCTCTCATTCACCATGCTGTATCCAAATATTTTGTTTCCTTTGGCCAGCTTTGACGTTTTTAATTCCCACATGAATCTTGTCTTTTAATAGCAAGTCCTACAGGGTTCTGTTCCCTCTTTGTCTGACATCATATTAGATGTCCAGAAACAGTCGTCTCAATAAAAGATAGCAACTTATGGAAATGAATGAAGTGCAAACGCAGAAGTACCCAGGCAGTAGGGAGACTGAGATGTCAAGGTGGGAAACAGACACAGTTACTTGTGTTGGACTACATGGGAATTTCTCTTTGCTGATTTAAAACTTCGCTTGGATGATGATTAGATTTTTGTAATGTGGTACAATTTTCTGTTTCCCTTTTAGAAGATTGAAGTAACTTCAGTAGCTTTTGAGGAGCTTCTATGTATGCCAGCCTCTAGGCTGTCCATGAACATTATAGATTCCTTCCCTGTCCCTTTCTGACCCATGGCAGAATAACTGGCCTGAAGTCTACACACTCAGATAGATGAGGACACAAAAATATCATCACCTGTTGCTGGTAGTTATGATATTTTTGATTGCAGAAGTGAGATTGTAATTTGTGTAACTGAGAGATGAGCTTACATTGAAACTCAATGAACAATTTCTGTTTTTAACTCTCTTTCCTTAAGTGCTACTTATCTGAAACAATCATGTTTAAGTGATGAGACAGAAAATAATTGATCAAGTACGCCACTCAGTACAGATATATGATATACTGGACTTCAAAACAATTGTAAAAAGAAAGCAGTGTTTCTAACTAATGCTTTTATATAGCTAAGAAAAATAATACTGCTGAAATGGAGAGTAGAGAGGAGCAGAAAATACATAAGTTCTGGGACATAATCTTGAGAAAAGACAGAGCTGGATATTTTAATCTTCTTATTTAATGATCTATCTGTTGATTTAATGATATTCAATTGTTAAAGAGAGTGTGTCCTTCTGCTAGAGATGTCAGAGTGCTACTTTGTGGAATTGCCACAGGTTAGAGGGTTTTTTTCTTGAGAAGACAATACAACAACTTCTGACCAGCTCATACTGGTTAGGAGTTCTCTCCTGATATGAGTAACTTTTTTCTGCAACAATTATTTTGAGAAAAAGGGGTAGTAATTTCCTTAAAAACAGACTAAAATTGCACTGCAGGTGTCAATTGCTTGTGAGCGATAACCTCACACCTGCGAACACTTAGAAAGGGATCTGCCTAAATTCACCCCAAAGAAGAGCAAAGACACTGCTTTTGAGCTCAAAAACTTTAACTGTATAAAACCTTGTATATTTAACTATTAAAATAACATAAAATGAGCAAGGGGGGGAGTAAGGGGTGTCCTGAGTATGTAAGGGGTCTCCTCATGAAGGGACAAGGTCTGCCCTTTCCAGAGTGTGCACCTCACTCAGTCACTCGCTCTTTAAAAGGAATGGTTTATGAGTGAGACTAAGATTTAAAAGCTGTCCCCTCTACTCTAGCCCTTCTGCACTATCATGTCAGTCTTGTGTTTCACCAGATATCTTCCTCTACCAGTACAGACATGGATGTTAAGAGGTAATTCACACTTTTGAGCCAGTATTTCTTTGTTTAGGTTCTGAGAGTTCATGTGGGCTTCCCTCTCAGGCTACCTGGTCATGGATTCTCCTTTTCACTTTTCTTATAATTGTGACTCTAAAAAATAAATTCAGATTTGGGGTAGATAATGTCAGGTTAGGGATAGTCCCTAGTTTCAGGATGGCTCCATGTTTCTGAGAGCAGACCTATGTTTGCTTTGGCTCTATTTACAACAACTTGAAAGCTACAGCATCTGGGAGGAGTTTGAGAGTGGAACACCCTGTCCATACTTTTGGCATAACACACTTACCCCTAAGTGGTGAACTAAGTGGGAAGTGGGTATACCAAGGCTGGGAGTGCCCTCTGAATAGAGCAATGTTCATAGAGAAGGTGTGGCTACCCACTGGCCCGTCTGTGAACCTGCAGCATCCTGGAGGTAAAGCATGTATGAGTGAATCTGCCCCAGAGACTGCAGTTTACAGCCAAGCTAAGCTTCAGTCTGATTTCTTAAATTTCTATCTGCTTTTGAATTAGTGAGTTCCAGTAAGCTATTTTTAGACATGATTTTTTCCCTACATTGTTGCATGAAAAAATCCTTCATCCTATGCAAGCGAGTTGCAAAGATCACCAACTAAGGAAATATATGTAATCAATTTATTCAATTAAAGAATCTATTTCCCTTTTGCTTCTAGAAAGGTCCTGCAAGGATAACAACTGAGGGAGAGGAGGGCAGGGGAAGGAGAGATTTCCTCGTGAGATTTGTATTTACCTCCTGGGGCAAATAATAGTTTTAAATAATTTAAAGCGTCAAACTAAGACAGTTCATTGAAGCAAACTAGCAAGCCTTTTTCATCAGCAACATTTGCATCATGACTCACAGTCTGTGTCTCACAGGCCAGGAGAGAACAACATCCTGCCGTGTATAGTTTGTTGTCTCTCTCTTGCCCAATACCAGTTCTATAACGCTTCATGACTGTGTTTTGCTAAAATAAAATGCTGGGCACAATAAAATATGTCTCAATAAAATCCTTTTGTAAAAATATGTGCATAGCAAACTTCATTTCTAGAAAAAACTCTAAGTTATGTTAATGAACAGAAGGAAAACAAAACATATCTTGACATAGCTTGGAGGATTTAGCAAAGTAATTTCCAATAATATCTATAAGTGCTTTGTAATTTCCATTTTAACAAAACCCTTTAATGTCTAGGTCATTAAAACAGTGAATGTTTTTGGTATAGGATATCATTTAATATCAGAACAGTTTATGTGCATGTGCATTAAAAAAGTTGTGATGCAATTTTAAACAAACTGTTGATACTCTTGAGGTGTCTCTCTTACCCCTCTCTGTTTCTGCCATTTTTAGGTAATTTCCTTCCTTAGGTTTTCTGTAATTTGTTTTTTCCCCATTTCTGTTCTCGTCTACCCATCCATCTTCTCCTTCTAAGCTTATCTCTAGCGCCAGTTGGAGACCAGCATGAAAAGACATGGCTATATTAGAATAAATTTGTCTGATTTTTATTACGATGACAGACGTGAAGCTTATTTGTCCCTTGGAGGTAATAATTAAATGTCTTCTTTCTTTTGCATTGAGAAAAGTAAGGCTGAAGTTGAACAGCAATGTTGAATTTTTGCCACTACGTCTATTTAACTTGGCCGTTTAAACTCAAGATCACACAAATTATCAGTGTATGATATAAATATGTTCTATAATTTTTTTTTTACATCTTGCTTTATAAACATACAAAATTTAAGATAAAATTACAAAGGTTTTCCTTTTTTAATTATAAAGTAAGTTGCTTTGCTATATTTTTCTATAAAAAGTTTTTCTATAAAAGTTTTTTGCACAACTAATTGTTACTATGGTGTATGACATTGTCTTTTGATATTTTGTAACAGCAAATGCATAAAGGCAAAACAAGTCAATTTTTTCAGGTTTTCTAACCACAAGTAGCACCTACCTCAGAATCTCTAAACAGACTAAAAGCATCACACATCAGCAGCTAACATGCTGGGATAAATCTGGGAGTAGAAAGTATTAGATAAGCACACTTATGCTGTGTTGGTTTAAGTTAGAATGCCATCTTTTTTTTTTCCCCAGCAGCCCATGGTAGAGATCTCAGTGCTGACAAGCTGATACAGGGTGTTGGTAGGTACTGTGAATGAACATAGTTAAAGAAATCTAAAAATGGAAGCTTCTCCATGGCTCCTCAGCCATGCCACATGGCCTGAGGGTGTACTTGCTCCTGCAGCAGTTGCTCAGCTGATAGCAGAGAAATTTTCCCTCCTGCTATCCTGAGAGAAGGTGAAAGAGGCAAAGATTTGTTTTTCATATTAGTTAAAAATTAAATCATGTTTCTAAATTTTCCCTCAGTAACAGCATTTAAACTAATGTCAAGCAGAACTTGACTAACACCAGATACACCTCATACCTTTTTCAGACAGTAGGTCTATAAAAAAATTTATAAAAATTAGTGCTTTTCTAATTAGTTACCATGCTATCTCGTACCTTACAGGGGTGACAATCACGATAGCAATACAACAGAAATGAAATACAGTTTTTCAATGCAGATAAAAGATACAGCCCTAGCAATGACTTAAATGTTTTATGTTTGTAATATTGAGATCACTAATACTCCTTGGAATTTAGAGACCTGTTATTTTAAATTAAATTATTATTATTAAATTATTTTTCATCATAGCCTTCATGCATTTTGCAGAATGCATGATGTTCTGTCAATGTAAACATCGATATTTATTCAACACAAAAAGCAGGTTCAATAATATGCAGTCTGAGACACAATATAAATCTTCATGTTTTTCAGAACACGAAGATGGTGTGTGTTGAATACCTCCACAAGAAATATTTGAATATGTCTCTCTATGATTCATGAATATTTTGAGAGGAACACAAAAAAGCTGTAATTCTGGGAGACTGTCTCCCAGGCTTGATGTGCATCAGTACTGGGCAGCCTTGGGGTACATCGCTGAGAGGGAGTAGTCAGCCTTTGGCAGTTCAGGTCTTCTGACTGTGCGTCACCAACACATGCTTGTTGCTGTGATATCTGAATACAGACTGGGGTAAGCAATTAGTTAATCAGAAAACTTGGACTGGTACAAAGTGACCTAAAAATTTTGGCAGATCCAAAAGTAGAAGAGCTGAAATGTAGCGTGTGAAGGGTAAAGCCACATTAGCTGTGTAACAGGTAATTGTCCAAAATAGTAGAGCTGGCAATTTTCACCTTTTTCTACTTTCCATGATATTATGTGGTGTGAGTATATCTGCATTTAAAATCAATTGTGGTAGGAAGTTCTCTTTTTATTATTTTCAGGTTGCTGTTAGCAGAACAACTACATTACAATCCTTTCCAAGGTGTGCTGTTGGCAGGTGCTGCAATATGGCCAAGTGTTGACTCTACAATGGCACTCTGGAGGAGTCTTCTCATACAGATCTTACACCTGGATTCCTTTCTTGCAACCATTTCTACATGGAAAAGAGTGTGAAGGCTGTCCTCAGTGGGCCATGAGATGCCCCCAGCAGGAGATCCCTGGCTGTTGAGGCAGGTGTTTTGTCGTCATGGTCCATTTTATACCTGTCATGGAGTTTCTAGGTTGGTGATGGAGTTTCTAGGTTGATAGGCATCACTCGGGCATGCTGGCCACCCAGCCTGGTGCAGTGACCTTGCAGCGGGTGTGCTGCTTGGCAGGCATGGAAGCAGGTTTGAGGTCCTTGAGATGGTGGTGGCCAGGAGCATGTATTGTCCACACTGTGTGTGAGGTATCCTTACAGATGCCTTTAAGAGCATGGTGCCCTCAAGACAGCAAGCCTTGCTATGTTATCTGGGGTGCTGCCATGCTCCATTGGGTGCTCAAACAGCTACACAGTATTTGTGGCTGGGGAATGTGGCCTTAAAGTGTCCTCAGGGTGAATCAACAATACAGTATAAATGCAGCTACAGGCAACTGGAGTGCAGGCATGTCCCCGGAGGACACCGTTATCTTTATTTATGATTTAGCTACTTTATGCACTGCATATTATTAATGAAGTAGTCAACATTATACAGCACTGGAATTTGCTGGCTCATCAGGTGACTGTTTTTAAAAATCCACGACATGAATTTATATGCCAGTATTTAATGTTACATTGTGTTTCCTTGCTGCCAATTGCCCTTATGGCTTGGTCACTGTTTTACGTCTATTTACACACTGTTAGAGAGTCCTAGTCTTATGGTGAATAGAGAACAATACAGGCTACTTGGTAGCAGAATAAATTTTGCCAAGAAACTGTGAAGCTGTATTTTCTGCATGTTCGGCCAGAGTGGCTCTTGTTTCCACGGTCTACAGGATCCACCTCTCCTGTTTTGCAAAGACAATATAGATTAAGAGTGTGTTTTCAAATTAGGTCTCTGGAAATGGAAGGTAAAGGGAGAAAGGAAGGAAGGAAACCTTAAAATCCACTTCTAACAGTATATAATTCAGTAATCATATTCCAGATTCATAGACAAAGTTAATATAACTGGAAATTATGTTAGGTATACCTGTATATTTCTTTCGCTTTCTGTCCATTTTTATTTTATAGCCATGTTATACTGCTTATTGAGATTATGATTGTGATGTTCTATCTTTATTACTTGGTGGTCTAACCTTTGAAGTCTATGGAGCTTTCACGGATTAAACAATAAATTTTGCTGTAACAACCTCATTTAATTCCCCTGTAAAACTGATGTTTCCTGACGCTTGTCCACTGACATGTACTATAAATATGACATCCATAAATTTTAGAATTCTTCCCATGTGGTCCATACAAAACAATAATAAAAGCCTATATAGCAGGAATGAGTAATAGAAAAGGATTCACTCTGTCAGTAGTAACTCAGAGTCTAATTCTGTTTCACAAATAAAAAAGTATCATTCAAAAATGTCTTAAAATTCATCGTATCCCAAAATTACATTTGCAATATGACTGATTGCTAAATTACTTCTTTAGCTCTTACTTAAGGACCAGACTGTTACTGGAAGAACATACACACGGAGGGGATGGTAATGAGGAATAAGACCTCTGTCAGTAGACGTGTGAGTTATGGAGCTGTGTGTGAAGCTGTAAACAATTATTTATCCTCCTCTCAAAGCAAATAGGTAGAGACAGTCATGTCTCCCTCGGCTGACAGTGAATGCAGTCCTGCCATAGGGATCCATAATTAATGGATGGCACAGACTAGTGTGCAGCAAGGAGGAAAAAAAGGGAAGCAGTTTTTCCAGAAAAACCTTTCTATATTACAAACTCTTGCCAACTTTCCTCGGTTATTGGACCTAAATAACAGCCTAGGGTTAAGTTTCATTTTGTTATAGTCTGTTGCTCTCCTCTAGCTTCCAGGTGTGTACTTGTAATAACAATAATGAGAAAGCACAGTTTCTGATTAACATTGATGATGTGATTGTTAACTGGTGCTGTGGCAATACAAATGTTGGACTGCTTCAGCTTTTTAACTTAGACCTAGCCCTGATCTGGCTCCACCTGAACCATTCAGGCAGTGACCTCCCCTTACCAGCTTTCTTGTGGGATTTATGTAGGGTTTTAAAACAGGATTTTTTCCCCCCTTTTCTCCTTTTGTTTTTCTTGGGCTCTGTTGAATAGTGCTCTCTGTACAGTTAGGTCACTTTTTTGTACAATCAGTGGCTAGCATGGCAATGTCTTAAAAAGAGAGATATGGAAAGGGGAGAAGCCAACAACCTATAGCTAACGAGTCACTGGGAGTTGGGGTATAAAATTACAAACAAAAGGAAAAATGGGAAGAGAGGTAACTTTTACAGTTGATTATCCCTTATCTTTGTACTTCAGCCATCCCAGGTTTGTCACTTGTATGTTTGACAGATATATTTTTTTTTTAAATATTTAATAATTAACAATTGTCTAGCAAGAAGTTCTAGGTACAAAAGACTGAGTGGCAAGACAGTTTCAATAGGAAAAATTATCTGTACTCTTTCAGCAGCTATGTTGGCTATTTTGCATATATTTGCTAAATGTTCTTCATTTAGTCTTTTTAAACCTGTAAAATGTCTTATCATTTGAAACAGCAGATTATTCACAATATGAAAAAATTAAGAGAAACAAGTCCAAGAAGGCAAATGTATCTTTTCAAATAGAATTGATTTTTCTCCTATAAATATGTAACTGCCTGCATGATGTCATTGTACAAAATTACGGTGAAAGTGAGAATCCCAGAGAGCAGTTCATAGCTCCACTAAAAAATGTAAGCTTAAGGATTCAGGAAGTTAAATCAGCTAAAATTAGGCACACCTCAGAACAGGTTTACATCAATTTTCTCTGCAATTTATGCTAGATGCTCAAATATCATAGCAGTGAAAAGTGCAAAAATGGATGGATGAACTGACAGATGGATATGAAAAATGAGAAAATTAGTTTAAATTTCAGGATTTAAATAAATTAAGCATGACAAGCATAGCATAGGAATGCATTATTTATTTAGTTCATTTAGTTTATTTTTTATTATATAAAATAAAAATGCCGGTAGGTATTGGAAATTTCATTTAAGGCAAAATACAAGAACACGAAATTGGCATCTGATGGCGCACTAAGAGCAAACCCAGAGCTGCAAGAAAACACGCATTCTGCTTGTAGAATTAGGGTCTGATTCTGAAAAATGTCATGGTTTAAGAAAGTTTTGTACAATTGGGCTATTAAACTGACAGAGTTAATTTCAACAATCATCATTTCAGACTAGATGATCCTTCAAGATACAGAATGTAATATGTTTAGAAGAATCTAAGGATAAAGTGAAGGAGATTACATGAAGAACTAACATACTTTTATTTTTAAAAAAACAGTATGAAATCTTACTCAAGTCTGAAAATATTCAATTAAATCTCGCATTATTGTTCTAATATTTTTTTCTGATGCAATGTTACTGCTTTAGTCAGATTGTGATAAGAGGTTATTGTATTACCTGCTTCAAGATAAGATGAATTTCAAGATAAGCTCTTCATTTAAAAACATTAACAAAATTCAGAAACAAAGTATCTAACTGTACAACTCACAATGCTATGAAAGTATAGAAATTTATTGTGCTTGAACTGCAATTCAATGCCAACTATTACTATTCATAGAAATTCATAATATGTAAAGAGCATTTTAGTAGTCTTAAATTGTTGCAGACGGATTAACTTTGAACATGATGACTTGCTGAAAAAAGGCAAAATTATTTTTTATACTCATCGCTTGATTTTATCTGTCTAGATGGAAGATATTTACTCTGGCTTTGTAAAAAGGGAAAGTATAATTTTGTATTTTTTGTCCTTGGTCTTTTCTTTTGGAATTCTTCATATTTCTGACTTGATATGTGTTTCTTTAACTGTTGACTTAGTATTACCATTCATCAATGGGTTTAAGTCTTCTGAGGTTCCTTTTTTTTTTTTTAATAATTCCAAGTGGACCTTTGTGTTGGACTTTGCAGTTTGCAGCTTGATGCACAGTGAAACACTCTAGACCTAGAAATAGTCCCAACGATAATTCTAGGAAATGGGATCTTTGCAAAGATGTGAGGTCCTAAGGAATCTCACAAATTTATGCTTACTCTTCTTTTTCCTCTTTTTTCTCCTTTTCATCCTTCCCTCCTTTCCTGCTTCTCATCTTTCTCCTCCCTTTCTTATTCCTTCCTTCCTTCCTTCCTTCCTTCCTTCCTTCCTTCCTTCCTTCCTCTCTTCCTCTTCCTTTTTCTTCCCTTCTTCCTTCCCTTCCCTCTCTTCTTCCTTTCTTCTTCCATTCTTTCCAGTCCTCCTGTAATTCTGTGAGGTTTTTATGTCACATACACACCAGCCCCTGGAGTGTGCAAAGTGTTCTGTACTCCACATAAGGACTGTTCTCATTCACTTAAGGAATCCCATGCTGGACTCCATAACAGCCTTTTCTTGCTTTATTTGTACTCTTGAATTTAATAGCTGGATGTAAAGCTCCATTTGTTTTTCCTGTCTTTCAGAATGTAGGATTTTTCCTTCAGTTTTGTCGATTGCTACAAATCTTTTTCTTACTCTATCTGTTTCAGTTCTTGGCCAATTTTCTTTTAACTTTATCTAGGGCTTTTCTCCACTTCTTTCTAACCTGCTACTTGGCATATATAGATTGGCTTTCCTGCTGTCAGCTTCTTCCATTTTAATGGCTGTTTATGGACCTTTATGCTGTTATACCTAGAGACAATCTGGTCTTAATAAGAGTAAATATTCTAGATTCATAGTACTGGCTGTAATTCTGTAATGAGTTCATCTCTCCAATTCATCGTCTGCTATTGTCCTGAGCATACAACAGTCACAAGGAACTTCTCTTTTACTAGAAACTCAATGATTCTCAAGGATAACTTACAGAAAGCTTTCCCCTTTCACTGTAGCCGTCTCCACTAATGTATCTAGTGTTTCCATTCCTACCAATCATTCTTGTCCTGATTGTCCAGTTTATTTTCTCCTGTGGCTTTTTAAAACTGTTTGTTTCTTCAGATAATTTAATAATACAGGGACCTTACACCCAGGAATATAAAGACATGAAGGTGCATACTATTTTCTTTGGCTTCATAGGTGACCCTCAAGCCAAAAACCTATTTGCCTTTGGTAGTCAGGCTGACAAACTTTGTCCGATGAAGATGTCTTGGATCATGTAGCTTCAGTTTTGTCCTACAGAATATGTCCCAAAGAATGTAGCATTCTGCAGTAGAAACCAAGCTGCTGGGAATTAAGGATTGCACAATGTGTTATCACCCGTGGAATGATACTTATCACAATTTTATTACTTCACTAAATCTCTGTTCTTATCTATTGAACATATCTTCCTGCTAAGTCTGAAAGGTGTCATAAGACAACCCTTTACTTGAGCTAGAACCTATATGCACAAAGAAGAAAAATCAAATCTCTGTTTTCAGCTGTAGCCTATATATCATCCCACGTCCCTTTCCTATCGTGCTTTCCAGGTAAGTGATACCTTATAGAATACACAGAACATAATCTGCAAGACACCTGATATTTCTACGTTTATACTGATTGCTTTGTAGTGTCATGAGCATAAATTGTAACAGAACACTCTTTTCTCAGTGTTCCACTCCAGTCTGAAGGGAAGCTTGGGGTGCCAGAAATTGTATTTATGAACAAGTACTTACAGTTATTCATATATAGATATCTTTCTTCATGTTTAAAGGATTCTATGTAGATAATAAAATAAAATTAATAACAAAATTATAATAAATATACTTTAAGACATTTTGAACAGAAGTTGTTCATATTGTTTGGTTAAAGGCTGGATAAACATTTGATCATTTGTGTGTTATTCAGACATAATTCATTACTGTGTATAAAGCAAAACATGAACTTCTGGAGATATTGCATATTAAGTCATAGTAGAAATAGTGTTGTTAATATCAGAGATTAGGAGATGAGCTCTACATACGATGATTTCTCCACTCCCACCTAAATAAATACATATATACATATATACCCTGAAACAGGAAATGAGATTTGTTTGTTCTTGGACTGCATACTTTGAAATACTGTCATCAAAGATTTTTATATCCTGTTTTGGCTGCTGGAAGGACAGTTGAATGGCAATAACTCTAGCTGCAACTATTCAATGAGAGAACTAGCTTACTAGCTTCCCAACTTTTGAAGATCTGTTTAAATACATAAATAATTTTCACTTCTTTGTTGATGTAGTTAAATATTGCATAGAGGGAAAGACTAACAGCTGTTCTGTATATGTTTCATTTTTCTCCTCTCCCCCGCCCCGCACCCCTGCCTCCTGATTTGACCCTTACAGGGCTTCTTAAGTATTTTGGAGGTTAATAGATTGATCCAACTGTTTGTATCCATAGCAGTCCATGGATATTATAACCCACAAAATAAAAACTGAAAAGAGATGCTAGAAATATCTCCAGTATGAAAGTAAATCCCAAAAGAAAACTGATGCTGGTTAAACATCTCCTGGTAAAAAAAAAAAAGCTTAGGCAATTAGCAGTAAAAATGTGGGCACCAAAATCTTTTAATTCATGTGGGCAAAACTTACACTGCAATAATTCATCCCATATCATCCAATGATGTCCATTTTTAAACCAAATTTGAAGCACACAAATTGATTATTTTCCTTCTTTAAAATACTCAGCAGAGCTGGAGAATGATATACTGTTGTTAACGGCAACTTAATAAAATTCCAGAGACAACCCCACATACTGTGATTGCCATTAAAAGACCAACATTTACACTGAGCAGGATATATCTTGGAAGCTAGGATATGTTGGCTAAGCATGGATTCTGCCAGGTAATTAATCAGTATGATTGTTATTGTCAGAAGTAAAAAACAATGGGAAATGCAAATAATTCAGAATGAAGATTAAAAAAAAAAAATATATATATATAGTCTTTGGCCTAAATAGACTGACAGTCAGGTTTCAATTTCTGTACAGGCTTGACAGTAGAACATAGTTTACAAAAGTTCTTATTTACGTATTGTCATCTGTTGGATCACATTTTCACTGATCTAAAGACTACTGTACTTTTTGATCCACTACAAATCTTTACAAGACTTGATAATTTGACAAGTCACTTCTGTAGCACCACAAAAGAAATGACTTGTATTAAAGAGCTCAACTTAACAGCTGACAAAAAGCAGTAAGGTAGACTTAGGTCTAATGGGAAAAAAACACAAACAAATCCAAATATATATACGAAGAAATCTGCAAAGAGAAGTTAAAGAATTCTTCTTGCTGGGAGTCCTCCCACCAAATTTTAGCTGTGAGAAAGTTTGGCATATGGAATTAGTTAGTTGTCTGGGTTACTTCTCCAGCAATTGGATAAAGATCAGCACTTCTGGTAAATATATAATTCCAACTATCTTAGAAGCCTCTCCTAGTCAAGCCTGGTGAAATGTAACTTCAAATCTAGAGTTTCTACCTCACCTATAAAGCAGAATATTTGGCATGTTTAATCAGTTTCTAAAATGCTTCAAATGAAAAAGCATAACTTCACAAAAAGCAATCTGATAAATACTAATAATATTAAGTAAGCATAACAAAACACTTATTTATTTCTACTGTCAATTAGTAGAGATATGGTAGGTATACATAATTTAAAATCACTTCCCATTGTTGCAGGTTTTTTAACATTCACTAAAAATTTTCTCCATATCTCAGGATGTTGATAGTGATTAGATATCAACAGACTAGGAGACCTATTCAGGAGTGAAGGTATTATCATATCTAGCAATTCTTAATTATTTAGATCAATATATATCTTTGAGATAAGTCAGTGGCAGAAAGCACTACCACTCTCCTGCAACAATGTCCAAATTATGTTTCAAATATTTCTCTTAGAGATATAGAAAAAACTCAATCATCTGACAATCTATTCTGAAGTACAATTTATTCTCAATATAAAACAACTACAAATCTTTAAAAGATATTAAATATCTCTAACTTCACTTAGTTCTTGCTAGATGCCAACATTATTGTTGATGGATAGTGTATTGGGATTTCTTACTAAAACTAAAATGACTTGTTCAGGATTCATGTTCCAAAAATAAAATTTTTGAAAACTTTGAGATTATCTGTTCTTTCCTTTTTCCAGCCTGGAATTAAAGGTTTTTAGTGGAAGACAAGTTTATGTAATATTAAAAGAGATAACAGCTACCTCTATGTTAAAGTATAAACAATAAAACTGTATTACTGTGATTAATAAACAATGTATCTCAGTCACTGAATAGCAATAGCTCTTTCTGGCAGGTATGGTATCATCTGTCCATCAGATTGTAATGGGCTGAAATGACCTCTGAAGGTAAAAGAAAAAAAACCCCTCTGGTTTCTTTCGCCAGTGAAGCCTGTAAACTCCTAACCATAGCAACTGAGGTTTGTGACATGAGTCTGGGATTTAGTCTTAATCGAGATTAGAAATTAATCCACATTATCAGCCACCCTTTCCATTAAAGAAAGAACATACCTGACACAACAGTCAACAAAAAGTCAAGAACCACTCCAGAAGATTTTCTCTAGGCCAAATAATTTCTTCTGGCCCATTCTGTGTGCTTTATCATAATTTTGAACCTTCCTGGAGTCTAGAAACATGAAAATGTGAGAAGTTTTCAATGAGAGCATATTGCAAACAAAAAGTAAAATCCACAGTAATGGTGACATTATGAAGAAGAAGTGTAATTTACATTTTTAATAAAACATTTTTAATGGCCTTTGTAGAAATTAAAAGAATCCAGCAAACAAAACTAAAGACAAAGGTTCCTGTTATGACAACAATGAATTTTTGTTGACCACAGCACACCCTGAAGAACTTCTTTTATCACTTGTGGATACCATGAGCTCTATTTTGCAAACCAAAGATTCATTTGTCACCCCCTACTACTTGATTAAGTATGTAGGTCATGCTATTTGCTGTCATTAGAAAAAGCCTTATTATCCCTTCCATGCTGCACTATGGAGGATAAGAAATGAACAAATACAAGACAACAGTGGCCAATAAAAATGGAGGAAGGAGAGAAAGAAACACAAGCATATTCTTGATTTTTAGAATCAGAATCATAGAACATCCCAGGTTAGAAAGGACCTCGAAACTTCATCTGGTCCAACCTTTTATGGGAAAGGAAGCCTAGGTGAGATTATCAAGCACCCTGTCCAATCACATCTTGAAAACCTCTAGTGATGTACACTCTACCATGTCCCTGGGAAAGTTGTTCCAGTGATTCTCACTGTAAAAAATCTCTTTCTTCTATCGAGATGAAGCCCTTCCCAATGCAACTTGTACTCATTGCCCCTCATCTTATCTATGTGGCTCCTCGTGAAGAGAGAGGAGAGTCTCTGTCCTCTTCGTAGCCATCCTTTAAGTACTTTAGTACTGCAATGAGGTCCCCCTTGAGCTTCCTCTTCTCTAGGGAGAAGAGACCTAACTTCTTCAGTCTTTCCTCATAGGGCGGGTTCTCCAGCCCTTTCATAATCTTCGAAGCCCTCCTTTGGACCCTCTCCAGTCAGTTTGCATCTTCTTTAAATTATCGGGACCAGACTGGACACGATACTCAAGTTGTAGCCTGACAATCTCTGAGTAGAATGGGATGATCACATGTCTATCTCTGCTAGTAATGCCCCTGTGGATGCAGCCCAGGATCCTTTACTTACTATTTATTTCTATTCCAGTTGTCGGTTCAATTCCAGTTATACCTAATAATCCTCAAGAAGCCTTTTTTTGCATACTTCGTAAGGAACTATGCCTGCCCTAAAGAGTTCACAGTGTAAAAAGATGAAACTAATGAAGGGTAAGAGAAAAAAATAAGGATGAGGTAACATGTTCAAATATGTATGACACGTCAATAGATAGTTTGAAAATAGCATCCCAGTCCTATTGCAGTTGCCTAGACTCTTCCTTTTTCAGAGACCCTACAGGCAGAAGTATTTATTCTTCTTCAGGATTGTGAAGAAAGACTGAGAGAGTTGGGGTTGTTCAGCCTGGAGAAGAGAAGGCTCCGGGGAGATCTTATTGCAGCCTGTCAATACTTAAAGGGGGCTTATAAGAAAGATGGGGACAAACTTCTTAACAGCGCCTGTAGCAACAGGACAAGGCAGAATGGTTTTAAACTAAAAGAGGGTAGATTCAGACTAGCTATAAGGAAGAAATTTTTTACAATGTGTGGTGAAACACTGGCACAGGTTGCCCAGAGAGGTGGTAGATGCCCCATCCCTGGAAACATTGAAGGTCAGGTTGGACAGGGCTCTGAGCAACCTGATCGAGTTGAAGATGTCCCTTCTTATTGCAGGGCAGTTGGACTAGATGACATTTAAAAGTCCCTTCCAACCCAAACTATTCTATGATTCCTGCTACAAATGTAATACTCTTGTTCCCACCAGGATACTACAGGGGGTAAGAGGCTACTCTGAGATATCCCAATCATGTGATAAACAAAAAAGTGATTTATGCTTTTTTACATTGTGTACAACAAGCAGTAACTAGTCCTCATTAATTGACAGACACCATCATCTGTATTTTCACATGCTTTACATATGGAGGAAGAAGAGGATGCATTACAAAACCAAAAATCATCATAATGTACACACACCTCCTAACTTGTAAGATAACTGTCTTCTAACTTGTAAGATAATTGACTCACAGTAAGATGGCAATCTTTGATTTGGTATAACCTGTTCCTAAGCAAAGGGTTCACAGCTCCAAAAAATACTCATTTAAATTCACATCCTGAAGCCCTACTGGCTCAACACTTTATGTTGATAAGTTATAAATAAAAATACTTTTAGAATAAGGGAAGGTAAGATTGTGTTTTCATAGGTACTTAACATTTTTAATTACCAACTGAGGTATGTATGTTGTGAGCTGTATTATAGCAAAAGTAACAGCTTAAATGAATGGTACACACTCAGCAGTGTTTGTACTGGCTTTTACCCAAGAAAGTACCAAGATGGGCCTGTTTTAATTCATTGAATGCTTTTCACTAAGTTTTCCATGGTCCTTTTACTGCTGGTTTTCCCTGGACTCTGCAAAATAAGAGAAGTCTAAATAATCATAAGGAATTCTTAGTCAAAATGTAATGAAAAAGGATCTGGATGGGCTTTAAGACTGGGTTTAAGTCTGTATCTAATGGATGGATAGCCATAAGAACTGTTCTAGCATCCAGTGTTTTCTGTAGTATTGATAACATATTATTACAATTAATTGTTACTCCAGATTTTAAGGCTGCAGACTTCAAAAGGCTGGATTGCCTGAGGATTTAGAAAAAATCTCTTTGATTTGTAAATGAATGTTC
Source organism: Pelecanoides urinatrix (assembly GCA_013400755.1). Classification (NCBI taxonomy): domain Eukaryota; kingdom Metazoa; phylum Chordata; class Aves; order Procellariiformes; family Procellariidae; genus Pelecanoides; species Pelecanoides urinatrix. The sequence goes on along the minus strand of VZTQ01002624.1, from coordinate 156,107 downwards.
GTATCTTTAAAAGACTCAAATGCATTTATCCAGGTAATTAAAGAGGGAATTCAGACTGGATTTAACTCTGCTGACATAGAGTTAATGATTCAGATTTGTATTTCAAATGACTTTAAATGCAAATAGCAACTCTTTGATGGGATATTGCAATTGTTAACTTTTGTCCTGCATGATGTCATTTACTCAGTAACCTGATTCAGCAAGTATGTAATGAGGTCAATTAGCCTGACTAAGAAAATTAAAAGAACCCAATAAAGATAATATTTTTAATTGAAGTAAAAAGGAAGAGGAAAAATAATATGACCTTCAACATTTTGCTGGTGAAATTACCCATCTGACAATTATGGAATTGAAGATACAAGCATGAAAGCACCCCTCTTTCAGTATATTAATAATAAACTGCTTGCTTCATGTCTTTTTTTTCTATGACTTTATGTAGGCATAATACTCTTAATCATGGAGATATACAGCAGTACAGCTTTGCGTGCCACTTCACTGCTATAAAAATAAAAAGCATCTTGCTGTCTTCTCAAATAATTTTTTTCTGAAATATAGACTAGAAAGTAAAACATATCACTTAATCGCTTTGCCTCTGTAGGTGATTAGTACTTTGGGATCTTTCTCTTTGTTATGTGTTACTATAAAAATAAACATTGTTTAGTGGTGATAATAGTAAAGGAAATGTTAGTGAATATGAAGTTGAGAGTTGATACAAAAGAAGATAATGGAAGTTGTATTATACCCATAAGTCACTCTGTTCTGAAAATGTTCTACTCAATATTTCTGATAATACTTGAATATTAATATGATCCATATTTCATTTGTTTTTATTTTTACTGCATTCCTTTGCACTAAAATCTGAGCTGCACATTTGGACAACTTTTTCTATGGAAGTTAATCCACAATTCTTTTTAAGCCCAGAAGACGACAATACTGCTTTTTGGCTTTACTTTTCATTCTCAAAGAACTGACATTTTGTGAGTTGGCATGAACATTTTAGGTCAATGCTGCTAAAGTTCTGCCTTGAAAATGTTATCTTATTCTGACTTTTTCAAAAAACTTTTTCAAAAAGGCAGAAAGATTCTACTGAAATAAGTTACAGAAGCATAACATTTCCCTTTCACTGTATAGTTAAGTGCTTGGGTCAGACACCAAGATGGTTTGAACTCATTAGGAAAGAAAAATATGAAACGCTGCTGCTGGTACTGATAACTGCAGAAGGTGGACACATATCAAGGAATAATTTCTTTTTTATTTTTCAGTATTAGGGTTAGGAACAGGAATGTTCCTTCCAAAAGAAAAAGAAAAACAAAGTAAACAAGATGAGCATAGCAAACTTACCACAGCAATATTGCAACTAAACAGCAGGAATAATGAGCAAAAAGAAAAGCAGAAGATTCCCCAAGGGACTACGTTAGAGCCAAAAGGGTGTCATCTCATTTTCAGGCAGTTATTTGCACATTTCATTTTTATGAGTTTCCAGGAGAGCTGGTCTAGTATGTGTATGAAGTCAGAGTCTTCAAACAGAACTATATCCATATACACAGTGAAGAAATAGATGGGAAAGTCCATGCTTTTGAAAGGCTCTGCATCTTTAGAGTTTTGCTGATCCCTGGTGTCATTCTTTTACAATTAACCAGCTCTCAAGCAGGCTGACTGAAAGCCCTGAGTCATAGGATGGTGATGTGGAATGAAGTTCATTTTGGTTCCAACAGACCTGGATCTGACTTCTTTCAGCAGATCCCTTTGTGGTTATGGCTAGGATTTCAGTATAACTCACCTCTTCTTGATTCTATCTGCTGAATCCTTCATAGTTTGGGACACAGCTCTCACTGTGTCATTGAGCATTTGGGAGAATAACAGAGGGATTTATCTTGCAGAAGGTCTTCAGGAGAGCACTCTTCTTTGTAGATTTAAAGGTAATTTGTGTAGAAAAAGAAAGAAAGAAAAAAAGATTACTTTTTTAAACAATAGTCATATGAAAATAACTACAGAAAGCCCAGAGGGAAGAAGATGTTAAGCTCCCAAAAGGATCAGAAGCTATTAAGTCATTGCCAGCCATTTATCTAAGTAGTATAGGTATAAGGTTAGAACAATACACCTTCTATTTCTATTTCAGCACTGGAAATAGTACTTTGGAGAAAATAATATAGGTTAATATGTCAACAAAACATAACACTGCATTAAAAAAGGTATATGTCATCTATAATATTAGTAACTATATTTCAAAACTCTGTTCACATGGAGGAAAAACAGAAGGCTGTTATTCAGTGTTAGATATACCAGCCTCCTTTATGTATGAATTCTGATAGTTTAAGGTGTTTGGGCTTCCTTTAAGTTTAACATATGACCTTAGTTTCCTGGAGTTAGAGTGATCAGTGATTTTATTACTGTACAGATTTTCACTTTTAAATCGATAACATTTATTTCTATGATCTTCATTGCACCTTAACAACAACATATGGGTGTGATCCATCTTGCTTATCTTTAAACATCTAAAAGTTAGAATATAAATTTCAGCTTTTTATTCAGTCCTTTATAATTAAAAGGAGAAAATATCTGAAGCTATTCATCTCAACTATATCAGAAAATAATTTTAGAATGAACTATCAGACTTGGATAGTGAGTCTTGGATATCTGCTTAGATTTAAATGCATAATGATTAGATTCTGCCATTTTTTCTAGCACTTCCTTTAGTGTTTGGGTATTTCTTCTAAGCAAATACCCATGGAAGAGGAAGCCCAGTTTCTTTAAGACAGGACTTTTGAGTCAGGAGATACTAACAGAGTAATGTTCTGAACTCTAAAAGAAATTAAGAAGAGTCAAGATATTTTTCCTTCACCAGCTTTGCTGGACGAGGACCACTCACAACAGCAATTCATCTCAGTTTTTGCAAGACTGGTCAGTAATTCTGCAGATGCTGGCACAGATGAAGTTGAGACTTGGGNACGCCATCACTCCGAACGTCCCCCCCTCCTTCTTCTTCGCCCAGCCTTATATGCTGAGCATGATGTCAGATGGTATGGAATACCCCATTGGCCAGCTGGGCCAGCCATCGTGGCCACGCTCCCTCCCAGCCCCCTGCGCACCTGGCAGGGCATGGGAAGACAAAAGTCCTTGACTAGCATAAACATGACCTAGCAACAACCAAAACATCAGCGTGTCATCAACATTATTCTCACACTACATCCAAAACATAGCACTATACCAGTTAATAGGAAGAAAATCAACTCCATCCCAGACAAAACCAGGACATCAGTGAATAAAGTTACATGTAAAATATAGTTTGAATATCTGTTGTCTTATAGACAGACCGGGTAGGATGTATTCTAGTTTTCTAAAAAATACGTGATAACAAACTTGCTCCCAGGCTTGTTTACAACTACATTGCACGGAACACTAGAAATAGACTTTTGGAAGTAATCTAGAATTTTTTGAGATGGATGAAATAATTACTGAAACCTACTTTTTCTCTGATTTAAGATTCAATAGTGCATTACAGTGATTGTCCAAGTTAGGAAAATAATTCAACAACTACGTTGTAGACCCAGGACTTTATACTTTATGTGCTCCTTTCTTGCCTTGTTTATTGTGACTGCTCAAGTAGCTCATCTAACTTTACATCAGGTTTCCCATCTAAAACATCAGGTTTCCCATCTGGACTTAGTGTAAAGATACATCCTTTTTAAAGACTTATGTTTTAATGTAAATAATTCATATTTCCCATAGAATTAATAAGGTAGCCAATAATTGAACATGGAGAACAGAAAATATGCCACACACTGATCTTTTTCTTTATCAAGATTTTACTGTATTTCTTTGGCTTACCTAACACAAATTAAGATTCTTGACAGGAGCACATAGAAAGAGTTGTCATTAAATGCCACTAAATAGTGCTTTAGAAAAACTACTGGGTTTAGTAGCCTTACTGAGGGCAAGTGAGATGCTAAAAATGTTTGCATATCCACATGAAGTGCTCAGCAAGAGGATGTTACCGCTGAGACTTCTTTACTGCTATGGTTTAAATTTTGACTGTTATCATCAGGAAAGAGTAGAAGTCATCCCGTTAGACTCAAGGGCAATAGATTACATGATTTCAGATTAGGGATTTAAATCTGTAAGTTAATATTTTACACACCACATGCTCACTTGAATCCCCAGAATAAGTCGTTGGACATCTGTGTTATAATTTCACTATCCACTATGATAAGTACAGTTGTCCTGTAAGGTTGCTACTACCAGCACCACCAAGTCAGTTAAGCTTCATCTTTAATTTTGAGTTTTCTGGCTCTTGTTGTTTTAAATTGAAAATTTCACAATATTTTAACATGGGTATTTTCATATTACATTCTAAGATTTCATTCCTATGAGGATTATTTTCTTGTTTATCCCTCAATATCACATACAAAATACTAGTTGTGATTCATTGTCTATGAGCTTCCAAGATTCCACTGCATGAGGTTTTTCTGCAAAGATGTGTTGGGAATTGACTTCTTTTTTTGTTCCTTTTACCGTCAGCATTTATGCTATTTTTATAAATCCACCTTGAGAAAAATGCACATTATATTTTTGTGCAAAGCTATGATGTCCTTCACTACATATGCACAACAATCCATGATAATTATAGAATATTTATTCAAGAAGTAAGTATAACCAAAGTCTGCTGGCACTTCTGTGAACAATAGAAAGCAAATGATGTTTGAAGTTTATAAAAGGTAAAATCCCTTAAGAAGATTAGTTTTACTTTTAAAGGGTGTTATTTTTCTAAAGATTTCTGACTACCTTTGGAAGAATTACTCACATGAATTTTTATATCACTTCATTTCAAGGAAAAGACACCGTCTACATTCCTTTAAAAGCAGCAACCTCAGACCCACTGACTGAGCTGAGCTGTTCAAAGTGAAAGGTGATTGTTTCAGAACACACCAGACATGCTGACTAGTTTAAAAACATGCTGCTTCAGATTTATGCCTTGCAATAGGCACAGATATAAGACAAGACATTAAAGAAAAACAATCAATTTTAAACTGTAGAACTAGAGCAGCAGGCTATCTGTAGTTTTTATTTATTTATTTATTTATTTATTTATTTATTTATTTGTAAGAGGCATTGCAATGAAATGTTAAATTCATGGGTAGACACTTTTTTTTTTCTTCTGCAGACTCTGAAAATCCATTGTCAAAAGTTTATGCACAGAGGCAGAGTAGTACCACCACCCTCCTCTCCAGTGTTTACAAAGAGTTACTGGTTTGGTGGAGCCTGTTTCTGTCCATTAATCATATAGTGTTGGCCTAAGCGTCATCTAGGAGCCCCAGTAATTGACATGGTCAAAAGATGCTGGGTGCTGTACAAACGTAGAACAGTCTCCTCTTAGATCTTCAACCTCAGGCAAAAGGTCTGTGCAAACAAGGACTGAGTGGCTCGTAGGCCCTCCTAGACTTTTCAGTGAGTATTAGAATGCCTTATAGAAATTGTCAACTGCATAGTTGAAAGATTTTAGCCTAATTAGGTCAAAAGAATAACAGTGTAAAACAGTTATTGGTAAAAAACTTCAGAAGCAATGATTTTTTTTTACCTTTGACATCAGACTATCCACAGGGTAAAAATGACACTGAAGTTGGATCTTGTCTTCCTGCAAATTAGGTAATGTAATCAGATACAGCTGCTTGTCTATCTGTATTAATGTTCTTCTGCATTAACGTTTGCAAACTAACACAACAGCTTTGCCCTGTGACAGCACTCTGCTGACACTGATTTCATGTTCATGAGGTGTTTTCCACCTGCTGGTGGAACTTCTTTGCTCCTACAGACAGAGTTCAGTATGTGAAACCTGTGCAAGCATCATCCATAGCAGGCTGGCAACCTCCTAACATGCCAGATAGTAGCAAGAACAAGTTGCTCTGCAAAGGAAGGAGAGCTGGGAGCCCAGGGTGACAGCAAGGCAAGGCAGTCACCCCACCAACCATGGACACAGTCCCACAGCACCCACATAAGAAAAACAGGGCAGGTTTGAGGACCATAACCAGATTAAAAAAAAAAGCCTAGTGACTGCCAGACAAACCCAGTTGAGGTTTGAGGTCCAGCCTCAGCAAAGCAAGGTCAGAATCAGCAAGATATTGGGCATACAACAATGTAGCTCAGGTAGGGGCAAAGGCCTGCTAAACTAAATGCATCTCCTAAGCCAATGCACTGGGACTCCACAAGGCTTCTTACAGCTTCTTCCACAACCTTACTCATTTTCACAAAAGTCTGATCCAAGGTTACAAAGCTATCCCACTCCAGTGCTGCCCTTGAACACAGGCAGCCAAATCCCTGGGTGAGGGAGGAGATTGCAGAGCTGGCTAGTACACCAAGGGCCTTGACATAATATTCGCAATATCTTAGAACTTCCACCTTCAGTCTTTCTGTTCAGTTTATTAAACTATTGATATCTAGATGTATTTCTTTTACGTAATGTTTATATCACATTGCTTTTTGATTATACACTGTATTCTACATTCATATTTTCCAGTAATATTCTCCTTATGTCAATGCTTTGAGCACTTGATTTTTGGGAAACAGGCTGAACTTGAATTTCTCTTGGTTCAGGGCTCTCTGAAGATTAACAATAAGGACTAAAGGCACCTAATGCAGGTCCCTGAAGTTAGATTCTTGCCATTAGTCAGGGAAAGGTAATACTGTTTTATACCAGCTCTTGTCACTGAGAATAAAAAAAAGTCGGAAACACGAACCCGAGCTTAAAGACGAAATAGAAATTTGTATGAAACCCTGCATTGTGACTGAAGATTTTCAAAGTAAAGAAATCTTTTTGTTGCAGATCTATTGCCAGCAACTATTGCTCTCCAGTTCTGTAACAATACTGTTAACAAATACAGAGCAAAAATACTATTAGCCAAACCCAAGGCACAAATAGTGTTTGAACGGTCCAGCAGAAACATGTGGTCCATGTGCTGTTTTATAACTCCACTGAAACAGATTGAAAATCTTCAGTATGTCATACTAGACAGTGATAGTGTGACAATCAACCCCCCCCATCGGACAAGGAAGTGTAGGTCGGTGCCACCTGGTAAATAAATGTGTTACTTTCAGTTCTATTACAGCAGCAGTGAAAATGTGTCACATTAGCTTAGCATTGATTCATTGCATGCCTAAGAGGAACACTGGCACATTGCTTTAATTAACAGATGTACAAGGGCTGCTGATGTTTTCAAAGTGAAATTTCCTTGCCTCTTGCTGCATATTATCAGACTGTCATTCTTAGGTGGCAGAATGACAGGATATCAGAGGAACAGCTCTAGAAGCTTTTCATTCTCAGCACTCTGTCTAAATATCTGTGTTAACCATATGTCCTCATTCACAAACACATTTTATTCTGTAGTCTTGAGAAAAAAATGCGGCAACTTTCTGTCAAAAAAAAGTCAACAGTTTGCTCTCTTGACTTTTCCCACACAATGAAGTAGATTAATTCGCTATGATATTCTTTTGTTCATGTAAACAACCAACTGCTTAGACGGATGCATTACAAATCTTGCTGCAGAATTGTTTCCTGATTTCCACTCACCTCACATTGGAAAAAAAAAAGGCATGATATGATCCAATCTAACATAGGTATCCACCTTAAACTCAAATTGTAGGTGTCTAGTCAAGCACTCCTGCAAAGAAAGTTATCTCAGTTCTTTAAATATTAATAGATATATCATTAGATGTCTTTCAAGCATTCACAAGAAAATATACTTCACTTAAACTTAAGTGCTTAAATTAGGCTGACAGAAAGTCCTTCTGCAGGATTTAAAAAGTCAACTTGGTACTAGCGCTGAAACACCAGGTCCTTCTGTAGCTCAGGACACTCATCTTTTTTCTGAAATTTGGGAGGCTGGACTTACTTAGATTTTAGGTTCAGTTTAAATTCTGTTCAGAAGTTTAAAGTAACAGATGCTGATGTTGTGTATGTCTGTGCGTGTGTGTATGTATCTGTGAGAAAGGGAGAAAGGAAGTTCTGTCTCCCGAGCTTATAAACCACTTCAAAGGATGAGGTAATAATATCTCCTTTAGGCCAACTGTTGTGAGATCATTGTCATTTTGAGGAAAAATCAGAAGTAGAAAGGATTGCAAGTTTGTGTTGCATGCTCATTGTTGAGGTTGAAAGCAAGTGACCTCACATATTTGTAGATAGGGTGCTGTTCATGCAGAGCTATGGTCCAGACCACGTCATGCATGAGAAGAATGCCTTGGAGCAGATCCAGTGAGACTTTAAACAAATAGCCTATTTTATGCTGTATGTTGAAATTGTTTACAAGTCCAAGGCCTTCAAAAAGATAGTTTTAGACCTTCGTGTTTCTCTGTCTGTCTCACCCATCTATCTATTTATCTATTGAAGGCTTGAAGTCTGCAATCAAATGTGATTGCTGATAAGGGCACATCTTACAGGGACAGTATGCTGAGTAATCAATGACCAAGAGGGAAATCCAGCCCACTAGTCGCAATAATTTTGATATCGTTCACTAACTACTTGCCATAAGGTAGCTATACTTTGAGAGATGATCTGTATGGCCATAGACATATTCAATAACCAACAGCTTTATATTTTAATTTCTCTCTGTGATGTTGATGAAAACCCATAGCTGAAAATAATTTGTTATTGGGAAAGTTCTGGATATAGAAAACAAATGCTCTGTTTTGGTAAACAGCCAAGAATACTAGCAAAATTTTTTGTGGTGTCCCATGGGCTTTGAGCCATTCCAGTTATTCTACACAGGAGAGGTGACCTTGAAACTTAGAGGTAATTCTTGGCAGTTTTCCTGAACTCCATTAACTCTTTCGTAAGGAAAACTTCTGCAGCAGAAGAAACATTTCCGGGTGGAAACCCAGTGTTAAAGAATTCAATGTCACATTACTAAACACAGATTCTGGAAGACAATATCAGAAAAGAAAAAAAAAAAGAAATTCCAGTAATTGTAAAAATCTGTCTCAGCTAAGTAACTTTTAACATGGGCAGCTCAATGTACTGGCTTATCATTCTTTAACTTACTACGACACCAGTTTTAAAACTAAAACTGTTTCCAGTCAACTAGTTACTCTTTTCCATTAACGTCTGAAATAGAAGAAAGGTTTTATTCTTTGTTAGGAGGATGACAGAAGTGCTGATTGTGGGATTCAGCAGTAGTTTCTAGGTAAGTTTTGGATAACTTTCACTGACTTGAAATAGATAAAAAAAAAGAATCTAGTAATTTTGTAAAATTTGAACTGTGGCACATGCTGAATATCACCTCTGAAAGTGATTCAATTAATTCTTGTGCTCACTAAATTATTTGTGTACGTTAACATGAGCAGGACTGAAATGCCAGTGGTTGTGTTTTTTCTTCTGAAGAGGCAATTTTTTTCATCCCAAGAATCTTTTTTTTTTCAAGATGCACTTCTTCTTTTACTTAATCTTAGTTCTCCTGATAACTTCTACAATACTAACTAGTTTAAAAAAAAAAAAAAAAAAAAAAAAAAGAGAAGCCATTGAGAAGAGCAGTAGCACACCATGAAGATTTTCTTATTAGGATAAATGTCATAAATAGGCTGATAGATATAATTATATTTTTATCTGTCTCTTTATAAATTGAAATTTTAAAGATAGAATAATGCAAATATTGTCATAAAAAGAAAATATTTACTTATAAGTTTCATACCACAATTGCATGTATTTGACTTGCATTGTTATAACCTTTTCAAATGATAGACCTATGACTGATGGTTGCCATTGGATGGTACTGAAATGTATATATTCAATGGAAATAAGGTATAATAGCAATATAACATGGATAGGTTTTCTCTATAACTAATGAAAGACTTGTCATAACTAGAGTTTAAAAACATAAAGTCAAAGAAAATTTATGGAAGCAACAGTAATTTCCATTAAAATTAAGCTTAATATTGTATGCATATAAACCTAAGTAATTTCTGAGGAAGCCAGACTCTTATACATCAGAAATATTTTTAGGCATGTGTAGTTGGATCTGAAGATCACTAACCTGCTCTGTTGATCAATGATGAAGTATAAATGAGAAAATAAAGCTATATTAAATTGAAAGATTTTTAGCTGAATGTCATCATGTACCTTGTATACCAGATTTAATTTTCTGAAGGTGGCATGGTTTAAGCGATTTTTTTACCTTCATGACACAAAAGTTAACACATTCTAAGCTACTCTGAAAGAGGACATCTGGAAAGTATTTTAAAAAGACAGAAAACTGAGAGTTCTTTCTACCTTGAATATTTTCACAGGTAACCACCAAGGAATTCTCACCATCTAATTTACCTGTGCTTTTCTATATTTTTATATTTTCTTTTAAAATCTTTTTTTGTGTTCAAATGATAGTATTCAATATTTTAGTCTATTTATATGTTAGTCTATATTAGCCTATTTAGAGTAATAGAAAAAGACATAGCTTGGGTAAACTGGCATGTAGCTTAAAATGAAGAGAAAAACAAGAAGTTTGGAAGCATGGGGGTTTTTTATTAATGATAAAAGTTTAGGATCTTTTTTAAGAAAAAAAAATTATTTTAAGAAAAAGTTCCACAGAGAAACAGATAAGGAAAAGAAGGGAAAGAGGAAGAAGGATACAGAAGGAGTAAGATGGAGGAGGGAAAACAAAATAACGAGAGATTATTCACCCCAGGAGTGCAGTGTGGATAACGTTTCTCTCCACTTGGGATCCTAGAGTCCATGTGATTTGTCTCAGGATCCCTGATATCCATGACTAGTGGTACATCTGGATTCCTAGTTTGTCCTCAGCATTACACAAAGTTAAAATATACCTTGACCTATTTCTTGGCCTCATTCATTTGAAAAAAATGAATAAGCTAATTAAAGAAAAGAAAAAAAATCTCTATTTTAATTTTATTAATTACTGCACAATGCAAGGTAAAAATTCATCTAATTGACAGTCAAAAGAAAAAATTCATTGGGTTTCTGAGTTGATGTCATTGTGTTTATGAGTTGATCTTCTTATCTTGCACTTGATCACACAGTTCGATTCCTTCATTAAGTCCAACCAGAGACAACACCAAAGTGCCCCACAGAGTAAAATAGATCAATGATGTAAGCTCCCATACTGGGAGAGACCTGACCCCAAACACTTTCATTTGGTATCATGCTGGAATCTTTATGATTATTCTTTGCCTTTTCTTTTTTTTTTCAGTCAATTACTGGCTTGGTTCTGCATTATTTATTCTTCTAGATTATGTGAACATGTGAAATGGGGCATGTCCCATTGTTATAGTATTAAAAAAGAATGTTTTCTTAGAAAGCACTTTATAATTATGAAGAGAGAAGTGTCACAACTGTATATTCTTGTTAGTAAAAGACAAAATTCCTTGGTATTGTTTCAGTAATACTATGCCTGGCTTGTGTCTCATAAGTATCAGGTTTGGATCTATATAATTTGCTTTACTGGATGAAATCATGATTTATTTTAATGAGTAATCATCCCAGCAGTTCTCTTCTACTCAGATTTACATAGATTACATCATGCCCTAATTTAAGTAATTCCCCTACTCCCCTTGTTTGCATAGGAATTTGAAGCCTTCCAGCTTCATTTTAAAGCTTTTGTATAATTGCATTCCTACCTACATTTGGAACCTTGTTTATTGTTTTCCCATTAACTTTCAGTGATCACAGACTTTCTCCTAAACACTGTTTTGGGACCTTTTCCTGTACAACTTTCTTTTCTTTTGGTTTAAAAAGTGTCAGTTGTACAAAACAGCTTTGGCATGGTAACCCTGAGCCTTGAAGCTGATCCCTGGTGGAACCCAAGTAAGCGGGGAGAGCAAAATGGAGTTCATACCAGTCAGTGTGTGGTTATTATGCATGAAATTCTGGGAAGGCAGTTGTGTCTTAAAACTGTCATGTTATAGATTTAAAGTATTTATCTCTGAATCCTTAAAAGAGTTAGGGATTTACACCTTTTCTTTCAAGACCCACTCAAATCTCTTCAAAGAATACTTCTGTTCGTGCAGCTCAATAGCAAGTAACCTTGGTTGTGGGATCTCGTTCCCAGATATTCTCCAATTGATTTGAACAACTCTGGCATCACAGACCAGCCAACACACACTTCTATGCGCTTCTGAAGATTTTCTCTGAAAACCTTGGATAGTATCATTTTTCCTCTGTAGAAAGAACACTGCAGGAGGGCATGGGGAAAATTTCAGTATGTCTTCACTTGTCAGCATAATTATGCTAGCAGTGAAGTACAGGAGTTAAGTATAGGATAGCTTGAAGCTATTTTAGATATATGAGGAAATAATCCATGTATCTAACCTATGATTGAAGGAATACAAGCATTGCCTGTGTCCAATTTTTATTCCTCATGTTCCCAGTTACAGATCAGTAAAGCTTTGAGGCTATACAATGAAGTTTCTGCTCACTACTACTTCTGTTGTGTTCAATTCACCAAATTATTGTGTTAATATGTAATAAAGGAATGTCTTAAGATAAGAAAGTAGAAAAAGTAAATAGATCTGAAGGAGTCAATGACATCTCCAAAGCAAAGGTGGAAAGCACTCTGCAAGCTTCTTCAAAGCATATAGAGACTTAAATGAAGTTGTGCCATTTTGCTGATATCAGTAACTGTTTGTCATAATGAATGTATCTGACATACACATCCTAGTTGGCCATTACAAAACATGAACACCACCCTTATTTCATGTTTTTTCCTGCTGGAATAGGGAGCAGGAGATAATGTTAGGAAGCTTTTTAGTGCTATTGTGCAATTGAACACAGGTGCACACAATTTACTTTGCTTTTGCAATATTGTAAGGATATATGCAAGACAGTTATGAAAGCATCTGAAACAAATGGGAATATTCATAGTAGCAGGATATACCATTAGTAGAAGAATGTTTAAAAAAAAGGGCAAAAGCTCTAGAATTCTGTATTCTCACAATATCACCGGGTCTTTAAAAATATTGACGGTTCTCATATAAAAAGGGCAAAAGCTCTAGAATTCTGTATTCTCACAATATCACCGGGTCTTTAAAAATATTGACGGTTCTCATATAAAAAGGGCAAAAGCTCTAGAATTCTGTATTCTCACAATATCACCGGGTCTTTAAAAATATTGACGGTTCTCATATAAAATCAATCATGCCTTGAACTCTTCCACTGTCTTTCCTTGTCCCTCACCCTTGTTACTAAATACCCTGAAGAAACACAATGGATATTTTCATCAGAAAATATCAACCGTTATCTGAAGAGATGAAAACAACCCTACTATCTCATAAAAATGTTTTGTTTACTTGTGTGGAGACAGTAGTCTTATATTTTATTCATTAATAGTTTTAAATTACATGGAGATATCAAATTATGAATTGCAATAGATATAATGACATCCCTGGGCCTTTACAGAATGTCTACTAAGTCGTCCTCCTTTTGTAAACAAAAAAAAAAAAAAAAGAAAACAATTAGAGGAAATGATCCATTATTCCATAAAGTTCACAGGGGCAAAAATTTCAGCCTTTTCTGCATCCCCAAAATAAATAAATAGAAGTGAATTGGACACAGGGGAGGAACTTCATTACATTTCCTAATAATGGCATATTTGAGAGCCCATTAAGAGCAATACTCAAATAGTCTCCTCTGTCAAGATCTCATTTTAGAGAAAAGACAGAGGAATGAGAAAAGGATAAAGCTTTTGTAAGGATGACATTTTCCATTTTATTGTTATGACTTCTATTTATTAACATGTATTAATAATGTTCAGCAGGACATTATCCATCAGTCCTCTTACTTAAAAAAACCTTGACCACTCCTAAATACATTTGCATGCCCATAATATGGTGCAGTTGTACAAACACAGGCTATGATTCTGCAGGTACTTACACCAATACTTACTTTTGACTAAATGTAAAACTTTCTGCTTTCAAAATATGATGGGAGACATGGATTCTGCTCTGAAATCCAGGCTGAGATGTACAGAGTGCCCAAAGCAGGATGCAGGCTGAGGCAGACATCTGTGTACAGCCCCTTCCTCAGCTGCTACTAACTCAGTAGGACCCTACATTTGATTATCATACTGAACAGCTTTTTGACTATATCTCATGTGTAAGTCTCACCCAGATCCAGAAATTGTGGTTCTGTCACATAACTTTCACAAGAGATATTATCAAACAGGTCTTCTCTGTGAGAACAGGTGCCGCAGAAAAATTCAGTGTTACACTTTCTTTCAGAACATGGCCACAGTGAAAGGATCTGTCAGCTCTTCCACATTTCTCAGTAGTTCAGTATTCTGGTACTCTAATACACATCTTGTGAGTGTGCACTAATTTAGGCACTGTGAGCATTAGAGTGGTCTGGGAGATGCTCTCGTTCCCTCAAACTAAAATGATATCAGTGTGTCTGAAGATCTTTTGGGTATGAGCAATGTTCTCTAACCTACAGGTTGAGACATTCATTTGGAATGAGATATACAGGTGTTCCAGTCTGTGCTGATGTTTTATACTTAAACTGCCTTTCCCTCTCTGCCTTACCCTGTGTCACTCTCACAGCCATCATTTCTTCTGTCTACCTCCCCATCATATTGCATTATGTTTGTATACTGTACAAAGTTTGACATATGTATTTGTGTACCACATATACTTTTAAAATACCAGGAACTGCTTGCAAAACTTCTCATTGCTCAAATGCTGGTGTGGACCAGATATTTATAAAATTCACAACGTTGGAGGGTGCTACAAGAATAAAATACTTTCATCATTGTTGGGATTCTTGTATTCTCCATCTCAGGGAAGATAAGTTTTGTCCAGCCCTGACATTTCCATATCATTTGTCCTTACCTTATTTATTCTAACAACTGACACTCTGAATCTTACATTATTTTCAAATTATCAGGAAGTTCGAGCAAACCACATTTAAACTACCAACACTGATTGTTTTCATGTAATGAAAGAAAGCTTAATAACATTCCTCTGGGTGATATAAAGTCTTGAGACTATATTTGGTAACAGTCTATGGGGACAAATTACTATGTAGGTTTATAGAACTTTGCTCATAGATAGAAATTCAAGCATTCCTCCCAGGAATCATAACTTGTTTCATTTAAGACTGTAAAAAAGGTGGTGAAGTTGGGTCAAACTTACTGAAGATTTACTCAGAATCCTCAGGAGAAGCTAAAGAAATAATGGTTTCTATAGCAACTAAATACACTAACATTATGCTTATTAATTACACATACGAACAGCAGAAATTGCAGGAAACAAGATGTTGATGATGAGTCAGGACCTCATACTGGGACTAAGAAGCTATTACTTACAATGAAAATTGTGAGTTTTTGTTATTTTGAGTTATTTTGTTCTCTCTTAGTCAGTATGAAACAATAGCAGTAAAGCAGAAGCAGCTAATCAGGTATCTGCTGTCCACAGGTATGAATTTATGTCATAATCGGAGGATTAGATACAGTTACTCTAACATGTGAATGTTCTGCTTTTTTTTTTAAGATTTTTTTTTCTTAATTAAATTCCTTTTAGGCAGATTTCATCATAATATTTAGGTCCATGGACACTTCTTCCCTGGTATAGTATTCACTGTCTAAAGGGCCAGGGCAGGATTTGGTACTGTAGGACTCAGTCTTTACCTCTGGGGTTTTTTTGATGAGGACTATTGGCCATGAAATCTCCAAAGAAGTGATATCACTTTGGAATGAATAGTAACTTCCAATACCTGGCCTCGTAGGCCTGTTCACATGCTAGCCTTTTGTCAGTGATATTAAATTCTTACTGAAATATATCACATTTGCTATTTTCTCTTATCTGTTACTTCTATAATTCTGTCTCTATAACAGAACAAGCAATGAGTTTTTCTGGTAACATAAATTCTTTGTATACCTGATCTACTTACTACTTGCAAAATCATTATTCTCTCTTGCAAGCCTTTTCCCATTCATCCTCTCCTTTTCTACCCTTTTTTAGTATTGTCTCTTAAATTATGAGAACAAACTCTCAGGAAACGCTAGAGCTGCAGCTCTTATGAAAGAGAAATAGCATATTTGATTTTCTTTGCTGCTTTTTAACTTTCTAGGAGATTGGAATAAAGAAAATGTTTGGAACTTTAAAGATCTTAATGATGGATTTCAGCACAACCAAACAGCATGACTGGAATTAAGTGGCAGCTGACACTAGAGGTAATAATTGCAGCAAAGAAACCCAGACTGCGGTGTGCCTATAAGCTGAACGACCTGTCGTTGCTAGTAGTGGTTTTCCCAAGGAAGAAAGATGAGCTACAGCAGTGTGCATTCTAATAGAAGCAGGAGTTGTGCCAAAGTGATTTCTCTGCTAAGCTTCTCTTCTGCCCTCCTGATTTGGAGCTGCTTTGCTTGCCAGCCTGCAAGCAGCAGCACTTTATACAATTTCTTAACACTGCAGGTTATGGCAGGCTGGTCCCTTACCCTTTCCCACTTCCATCATTGGCAATTACCTTCACCAGGATCCTTACCAGCAAGGCTGCTTGCAGCCATCTGCAGGAGAACTTTGGGGCTGGCAGGGGAGTGTTTGCAGCTCATCTGCAGGCAGACGTAAGCTTATGCTGACTGCACTCCAAGGCCACCTTCCAAACCAGGGCAAACCTGTAGCCACAGTCAGCATCATGCCAAAACCCAAGGTAATAAGCCCTGCCTGGAGGGCTTTATATCATGCCAGCGTGGTGATCTGGATGATGGAGCACAAGCAAAAAGAGTTTGAATTCTTGCATGAGGCTATTCAGAGGCATATCCTTGAGTCCAGGTACACTTTAAATCTATCTAAGTCAGTAAAGGGACCAGAATGGAGGTGAAATTTTTTCTTGGTACACCTCCAAGTTTTGTACTGTTTCTGTTGCTAACTAAACTGTCGCACAACTAGAACCCATCGCATTTGCTACAGCTGTGTGGGCGTTAAGAGTCGAAGAAAAAACTCTGAAAGAGCCTCACGGTGCTATTGCCAGCTTTTGAGGAAAGCTAATAAAAACAACAGCTGGGGCTGGCAGACAAAGAAAATCTAAAATCCAGTATGGAATAACACTGGAAACAAAAGGTAAAAGTTGTTTTTTTCTTTTTTTTTTTTTCCTCAAAGAGTATTTGCAGCACGTTTCTGATAGAGAAAATCTTCAGCATTGCAACATTTACAGTGTCAGCTATTGCTAAAAGATGGCTTCCAGTCTGCACTAGTCAGCACATTGCCATGTTGTTGCAGTTGGTGTGAATAAACTTCAAACAGGCTTCAGCTTAGCCAAGCACATCATATTCAACCTTGAATGACGATGCACTAGAAATGCATAGAAATAAATGGGGAGATTGTGTTTCCCTGTTGGAAACTCATACACTTGGGTACCTGATCAGCTCATAATTTTCATGTAGGAAACTTATCTGTGCAGGAACTCTATGGAAACAAGGTGGAAAAAAGCTCTCTCTCATTGTACTCATAGCCTGACACTTCAGACAACTGTGGATTGCTTGCCTCAGAAAAATGTGCATTAGTTGGCACAGAATGTCTTTTAAAAACTCTCACAGAAGAGCAGAGAATAAATAATAAATGATAATAGCATATAACTCAAAGATCTTTAGATCTCAAAATACTTTAAGTAGTATCCTCGTGACACTGGGACAAAGAGAGGTGGAGTAATTTACTCTGTGTGATACAGTAGATCATTAGCAAGACCAGGAAGAGTAGCAGGGTATCTTGAGACAAAATCCACTGCCCTATCCCCAGGACCTGTTGTGCCTTCCACTACTGGCAGCTAAAGAATGTCAGGGAGATAAAGCACTGACAGTCCTAAGCTACACTTAGTCAAATATAGCTCAGTTGTTTTGCATGTGCAGTCTAGAGAAAAAGATGCTTAATAAATTCCAAGTTTTCTAGTTGAAACTTCAGCCTTGTTTTTATTGTTTCATTTACTTTCAAGTGAGTTTGACAAAAAAATACAAAGCTGAAACTGGTATTCAGATCTTACTTATTAGGTTTTCAAATGTTTTCAAAAGCATTGTCTCTTTAAATTTTCAAACAAATCAAACCTGTTGAAGTTTGTGTGCTTGTGTGTGTAAACAAATATGACTTAATGACAAGTATGACTTTATGTGACAGGATCTAGCAGGCAGGCACTGTTGAATTTAACAGTCATTGCTGTTTCTGTAAGTCTGGGGTTTTTTTTACTAGAGATCCATTTTTAAAAAATAATTACTGAATAGTAAAAATATATTCTCTCAGGGAGGCGACACTTACAGAGAAGGACAGTTAAATTTGGTTTGCATTGCAGAACTAACCTTACCCAATGACTCCAAAGAATATTATACTGGTGGATGTTGCATAAATGAATCCAAAAAGTATACATAAGACAGTGGAAAAATTCTGCAGATCCTCAATACAGTTCGCATAAGACTTATGTAGAAGTGCTAATACAGCCATTGTCCCCATACAGCTTTATTAAAACCACCCTAGAGATATAAAGAAGCAGACTGTGACCATGAGTAGATAACGAACTGTAATAGTAACGGGAAATGTCACTAAATGTCATTAAAGCCAGACATAACCTAAATGATGGCAGTATATTTAATATAATGGAAGGATATAATGAGAATACGGCATTTCCTTTAAGGACAGTAGCAGATTCAGACCAGTAAATTAATTCAACAGTAATGGCCAGTCGAGTAAGAAAGTAACTGGTTGTACTGCCAAAAAAATTTAGATTCATAGCAAACCTAAAAACATAAAACCTTTAAAGGAAAAAAAAGCAATCACCTTTATGAGGTGCAACAAGAGGTTGAAGCATGAATTGCTAGAAAAGCACTCTTACAAAGCCTGTTTCTTTCACAGTTTCACAACAGCTAGATAACTAAGGTTTCTAGCAAAGAGAGTGAATTTTAATTTTTTCAGAAGAGCCACAGAAAAGCCAGTATTTATATAAGTCCCATGGAAGTCTTCTATTTCAAGTGGAAAATCATGGAATCCATTTTATTCCAGAAATCTATTTATCCCACTGAGTTTACTCTGTCTACATAGGAAAATCAAGACCAACAAGCAAGGTCTGAAGACTAGCTGTACCACACCTTTAAAGCAGAAGCCTTATATTTGAAGTGAAAGAAGAGAAAGATGCCTTTGCCATTAGGAAATTTACCGTTTGATAGAGGTTTAGTTTTCATTTGCTTGGTTGGTTACTTGCTTTATTTTGTACCATTAAAACTTGTGATAAAGGGGCATTGTTTCTGGATAAAGAGAAGTGACAGAAACAATTACAGAAAAATAATTTAAAAAATATACAAAATGAAAATATAAAAAGTAATTTAGTCATGGGGAGGCTTTTTAATACTTATGCTATTATCATCAAATGATAAATAAATAGACTTGCAAATGTCATTAGAATAGCTTAGTATTTATCAGGGATAATAACCAAAAGAAATCACCACAATTCACAATCCTCTAGCTTAAATTTACTTGTCAGTGGTCATGCTGATATTAGAAACAATGGAGACTGTTTTCCCAAAACCAGTTACGAGATGATGGGCCAAAGGTGTTCTTGGAGCAACTCTGCTGAAATTAATGACACGACACCAGGAATGGCTTTAGTTTCATATGTTCAGCCTTTGCAGAGACAGTGAAAGAACCCTGTGGGCTGATGCACAATACAGCAGGACTAAAGCCATTTAATCCATTCTTTTAGAAAGACAGAAATTGAAAACTGTGGGGAAATTGGAAACATGTCAGGTTTCTGGCATGCATTAGCTATGTTAGCTTTTAGTGATGAAATTCCTGATCTCCAATGAATGTTAAAAAGCTGAAGTTAGACAATAAAATTAAAAACATTAAGAAAAATCAAAATCAGTTTTTCAAAATCCTCATCTATTTACATATTCTGGGCTGTACCACCATGGTGCAGGACACAGTTACAGCATATTCCTGCCCTCCCTCAGGTCTGTAGAACTCCCAGTGATTTTAATAAGAGTGGGAACAAGCACCATGTCAGCAGATAAGACCACTTCTAAGGGAAAATCTGTGATTCCCGTCCAGCCCCTGAAAAGTGTTTGGCAACTGGGATTGTGAAGCTTTGATGCTTTTGTACGTAGAATGTTACTTTATATCTCACTCTGTAAAATAAGTCATAATTATTACATTTTCAATTAAAAAAAAATACAGCAAGAAGGAAAAAGTAATGATTTTCAGATATTTGATCCCCTACCTTAGAATAAACCCCATCTTCTCAGATGAGCAGAGCAACTGCTCTTCTTTTGAGTTGCAAAAGAAGGATGTCAGGCATAGATGGTTGATATTCTGGAGAAGCACGAGTTCTGCTTGTAACGCTTTTCAAAGGAAGGTGTGATGGCAAACAATACCCAAAATTCTTAATGGGAGATACTTAGCAGTAAACTTGTGGCCCTGGAGATTCAGGGATTGTCTCTATTATTGGATTTCCTAGGCAGGAGACACTGGGGAATTACCCCTCTTCCAAAACATACATTTTTCAGGGGTTAAATGGAAGCAGAAATGAATACCTAAACTAGGGGACCTTGGACCTATGGTAACCAGAATATGGACATGGAAACTGCAACACCTTTTGTTTACCATGAACTTATCACTTGCCTAGACTGCTACACATGCAGACAAGTTTTGTCCTTGGTGAGATCCTACTTTAGAGCCTATACTTGCAATGATACCAGAAAAACCCAGTGGATTTAAACCAACAGTGCTTATTCATGGTTTCTGCAGTTTTTGCTGGAAGTGTTGTGGTAACTATCTTTTTTTTAGGGGTGGAAAGCTAAGAATGCAGCTTCATATGAATAATTACATGGATAGCAACTTTGTTGCAGTGCACAAGGGAAGCTTATTCAATGAGACTTTCTCTGGAGGTCATAGTAAATAATTATCACGCATATGTTCCTTGTTATCACAAAGCTTTGGAAGTAACCTCCTGAAATTCAGTAATTCAGAACCCTGTCCATCCACTGGACACAATAGTTATTGCCATCTTGAGATAAAGGGTAAAAGAGGGGACTAGATTTGTTATGACTAATTTAGGTACCTTAAGACATGAAGGTATTAGATTTAAGCATTTGGTTTTGGGTGGGACATCTAAAAACCCGGGAGAAGAAAAAAATGATCCTTAAACGGGATGCTTGATTTCCCCCAGTCAGCAGGGAAGGTAAGGGTCACTCCACAGGGTGATCCAACCCTGAATGAACTGAATATGGAGCTGATAAACAGTAGGTACCCACTGGCATGAAAACTTTCCGATCCTGATGACGAGCACTGTCAACTCTGGGGCACCTCTGGATGTTGGCAGATATCCAGGCTAAACACAGTGAAGCTCCAGATGAAAGATGGGCTGCTATCATCACAGATTAGGGTCCCTCTAGGCATATTAATACAAATGAAGTTAGGTGTCATGAGAAGCTTCAGAACAGGAGAGAAGGCATCTAATACGTTTAGATTCCTACGGGATTACACCATGACCAGGAGCAATTCGATCCCTGTCTAGAGCTTAGTGGAGTTTGAGGCTAGAGTCCCAATGTAGGTGGGGTTAGTCAAAGTGGTCTGGGCAGAAACGACATAGGCATTATGAGTATTGTCAAGACGGGTTATGAATCACTGCAAAGATTTAAAATGTCACCTTTCTACAGAGCATAGTATTTTCAGAAGCTTTAAAGTAGATATTTTAGGACATATTTAATATAGTATTTTAGATGAAAAGACAAGGACAAACAAAGGAACCCCTTTTTGTCACCTAAGACATATGTAGTTTTCCATTAAAAATGAATGCTTATCATTGTTCTTAGTGTTTTTTTCTCTCTTTCTTAAGCTGCTGAATATAAAAATAATGTTTGAGACAGCTAGCTCTAATTATTCATCTGCCTCTAAAAATACAGACCTCAGGTCACAAACTAGTTTCATTTAACCACTAACATGTTAGGCGTAAAAGAAAAGCAGCTTTGTAAATGATAGTCATACCTTTTCTATTGTAGTGTTACTGACCCATGTCTGGTTATAGAGCAAATTTGCCACAGTGGTTTGAAAGGTCAAAAACAATTTTTTGCTTTACAAAAACAAGTCAATAGACAAGACTGGGTTTAGATACACAGATAACAAAAGCAGCCATTAACATTTCTTTCCAACAAAGGGAAGGTTTTTCATCGTTATGTTTCCTTCCATGTGTGTCTTAGGTATACCGGTTGGTTAAAAAAGGTCAACATTTATTCAATCTTACTACAGAGTGATATCAGAAATGACAGCACTTTCCTGCATTTAGCAAGAGAAATAACTAGAATTATGTAAAGATGCCATTAATAATTTTACATAAATATTGAACTTTTTAGCAGAGACTGTTCCATAGACCTACAAGTATGCATATGCATTTACACATAACTTAGATTCATTTCACAACACAGTACTTGGCCAGCTTAATTTGCTCTTCATGTTTGAGTTCACCTATTTGCGTGTTCCTCCTATCATTATACCATAAATAAACTAAAGAGCACAATGGTCTAGAAGAGGTTTCCTTAGAAAGCTATCATTTAAGGTTATTGTGGTTTTTTTCCAAAGTGTGGTTACTTACTTTCACAGGCATCACTGCTATGCCTCTGTCTTTTCTGCCTGCATTTTTGTTATAACCTTTTACAAACAATGCTAAATTTGGAAATCGTTATTTGATATGCAGGAAGTCTACGTATTATATATTTCATGACAGAAATATTTGAAAACTATTTCCTTCCCAGATGATAGAATCTAAGACCATGGGCAAAAGTTTCCTCCTGTAGAACTGAATGGCACTTTTCTGTGTGGAACTGAGAGGAGCCAGTATGTTAACTGATGTTTGCATACCACATGACTGTGAGAAAAGCATCTGTATTGCTGTCAGTTTTCAAGCCAGCAAATCACTCACATATTTAATGTGTGAGTAGTCACACATATTTCCATAAAAATTCCCACCTGCCTAGAGATAACTATGTACTTAAAAGCTTTGTTAGTGGTAGAGAGGAATCGAGTTGTATCACATCATCTCCCATACCTCGTAAGAGAGACAATGCAGGCATTCATTTGCTGTATCATTACACTTTACTTTTTTTTTAAATGTCCACCCAAGGATTTCATTATTCCAAAAAATCTCCACTATTTCGTATTTATACGAGAGGAAATTGCCTCAAGTTGCGCCAAGGGAGGTTTAGGCTGGATGTTAGGAAAAAATTCTTTACTGAAAGAGTGGTCAGGCCTTGGAACAGGCTGCCCAGGGAAGTGGTGGAATCACCATCCCCGGAGGTTATTTAAAAGACGTGTAGATGAGGTGCTCAGGGACATGGTTTAGTGGGAATAGGGGGTGTTGGGTTGACAGTTGGACTCGATGACCGTAGAGGTCTTTTCCAACCTTAATGATTCTATGATTCTATGATTCTATGATTTCAGCCCATGAATGGTAAAATTTTTGAAAAACTATCTTCTGAATCCCTTGTATTTCAGTAGCATTGGGAGAAGTGAAAAGAAAAGCTTATAGAGGGCTAAATATTTTCTTTTTTTTAATGTACCTTTATTTTCTGCATTCTGTGGCATTCTTGGCCACAAGCCCTACCAAGGACCAGTAAGTCACAGGAATGTAGCATAGTCAGTGAAATTTCATGAGAATTTTCAATGGTTCAAGTGACAGGAACCACTATTTTGGGGTTGTGGTTTGGTGGGGTTTTTTTTGTTTGTTTGTTTGTTTGTTTGGGGTTATTTTTGTACAGGGAATATTGAAGGACAAGAATAACTTCAGCATGAATGGACTTCAGTGCTATGTTTCAAGTTATATACATGCCTAAGTATTCCACTGAATTGGGTACTTTCTCTGCTTGGGCAAGAATTAACAATGAGTTGGAGACATAATTTGGACTATTTTTCAAAGTTTAGTAGGTTAAAAACAAACAAAGAAGCCTAGCTTTTCTGTATGCTGAAGTACCAAACTTCAATAGTGCAATTTATACTACGGATGGGTAGATCACTATGAGATCACTTACATTAATTTTGGCCCTTTTTTTTTGGTAAAGAATGTTACTACCCTCCAGTTGTTTCTTCTCTAGTATCATTTGCAGAGTAGTTTGAGACCTTAATGTCAGTGGGGTTGTCTTCACTTAACAGTAACATCTGTAGGATCAGGACAAAACCCAAGGCAGACTTCTCTGCTTCCCCCACATGAATTAATCAAAACAACTGTGATATGAAAAATGTTGTGTTGTTTTTCCCTTGTTTTCCTCTACAGCTGCATGTTGTTACAGCAACTTGTTAGTGGACCTTAGGGATCTGAATGCTGCGTACCAGAGCTGGTTCATGCCAATTATTATGTTGAGTGATGAAACTGCCTTGTATCATTTCATTTGTGCGTATGAACAGCAGGTGAATGTTATAGTTTATGATTTCCAATTATAAATCAAACAGACTGAATTCTCAGTTCTCTTAATAAGGGCTGTAAAAGCAGTGAAGTGTGAGGAGACTATTGTTTCTTGTGAAAATGAGTCTGAGACTAGAGTTTATTGATGTGGGTTTTTATCCATACCTCCCTGTCATAGTGGGCTTTTAAGACCAAAATTGAAAAATAATTAGAGAAGGAACCGAACGGAAAGCAACTAAAACACCTAACTACTGAGACTGTATTTAGGGATATAAACCATAGACAGGTCCAGCACTGGTACACTCAGGTGATTTAGTAATATGAGGTTGGCTTTGTGAATAACTGGTTTTCTTTAGATGGACTTTCAAGCCAAAAGTGTGGAAGAACATGGTAATGGTAACAGGACTCTATTTCAGTTAACAATACAGTTTCTGGCATAGACCAAGTATGTGGAAAGCTTTATTTTAAAATTTACTCCTGTCTGAAGAAATTTTAAAGCTCATCACTCTGGAGGGTGACATAGTCATCAGGCAGGAGGACACTGTTTTGTATCATCACTCTGCAACTGTGTAAGTCATGAGCAGCCACTGGGGCAATGATTGGAGACCTGGAGCTCTGCCCTGTTGCGTAGGTGCCTTACTCACTGGGCTGGTGAGTCAATGTCCTCTTCTGGCTTAACTGTCATCTCCAAAGGTGAGAGATTGAGTATATTATTGTCTTAAAGTCCTTCTATATCCTTCAACCTGAGAGTATCTTGTAGACCGATGCTTACAAACTTCTCATTAGACAGTAGTTTAAAGCCCTTTGGAAAGAGGAAAACATTAAACATACAGTTTCTATACTTGATCAGTGGCATGCTGGATAAAAGTATTTCTATGGCACAATGTTTTTTGTTCGTTTGTTTGTTTGTTTGTTTCAGTCCATATTTATATATGTTAACATGGCTGCCTTTGAGCTTCACATTCTCTACCAGCCCCTCCTTGTTGGTGAGAACAAGGTCCAGCATAGCACCTCTCCTCGTTGGCTCCTCTACCCCTTGGAGAAGGAAGCTATCATCAACATATTCCAGGAACCTCCTATATTGCTTATGCCCTGCTGTGTTGTCCCTCTAACAGATATCGGGGTGGTTGAAGTCCCCCATGAGGACCAGGACTTGTGAACCTGGGGCTGCTCCTGTCTCTCTATAGAGGGCGTCATCCGCTTGGTCTTCCTGGTCAGCTGGCCTGT
The DNA here is from genome assembly GCA_013400755.1 of Pelecanoides urinatrix. Classification (NCBI taxonomy): domain Eukaryota; kingdom Metazoa; phylum Chordata; class Aves; order Procellariiformes; family Procellariidae; genus Pelecanoides; species Pelecanoides urinatrix. The sequence goes on along the minus strand of VZTQ01002624.1, from coordinate 130,525 downwards.
AGCAGGCTCCCACCATAAAGAGACCTGTCCCTGCCTTCCCTTTAACACTGATCCATAAGCTCTTGGTTGGCTCCTCTTTCACCCCAGGCAGAGCTCCATGCACTCCAGCTGGTCATTGACATAGCGGGCCACACCCCCTCCTCGTCCCCCCTGCCTGTCCTTCCTAAAGAGCCTGTATCCTTCCATTCCAACACTCCGATCATAGGAGCCATCCCACCACGTCTCTGTGATGCCAATAAGGTTGCAGCCTTGCAGGCGTGCACACGTCTTTAACTCCTCTTGTTTATTCCCCATGCTACGTGCGTTTCCATAGAGGCATTTAAGCTGGGCCCCAGCTGTCTTACTGGCTGGGGTTCCTTTGTGCCGCTCTTCAGGTGCTCTCCTGCTGACCCGTGGTCCTTCTCCAGGCTCTGGGCATCTATTGCTGGCCCTGGCATCAAACTGGTAGGAGTGGGATGGATTGAGGTTCCCCTCCCCTAGGAACTTTAGTTTAAAGCCCTCTTCACCAGCTTGGCAAGCCTATGCCCCAAGATGCTCTTCGCCTTCTCTGACAGATGGACCCCATCAGCCCCCAGTAGACCAGGTTTCTCAAAGTGAGTCCCATGGTCTAAATAGCTGTGGTGGTGCATTCCCCCACCTTCTCCTGGGCTACTCGTTGATCTCAGAAATTCCCATGAAACCTTGACCTTGGTGTACTGAGGCTGATGGTTGAGCACTCCCTGACTATATCAGAAACTCTGCATGGCTGAGCCTAGGAACGTACTCCCACTGCCTGGCCCAGATGCCATCTTATCGGAGTTGTAGCTTAGTTGTAACAACACTGAAACCTTCAGAATTTTAGTCACTACCACCTTGGATTGTGGCCAGGATGGAAATTTACAGATTACTAAAGGCAATCATCTTGCGCACCTATAAATGGTGGGCTTAAGTGAGACCCTTTGAGCTCTCTTAGACCGCAGTGGGTTGCGCCCAGCAGCTCCCTCTGAGTGAAACGCTCCTCAGAGTTCACAAACTCTTGAGCTTGCGATATTCAGAGGACCGTTGCCAACCGGCTCGGGACTTGGGCTGCAATACTCCTCAAGGCTCAACTCTTTGCCCATTGAGAAATTCCAAGACATTTTATGTGAGTATTTCATTGAACTGGAGGGGGATTTTTAACAGGTATATCTTTGTATATTTATCCATTTTTGCCTCCGTGTGCGTGTGCGTGTATTGATGGAAGTACCTGCTAGCAAATATAGTCTGCTAAAATCTTGTGATCTCTCTTAAGGTTGTGAATGAACCTTAGACTGCTGCTAAACACATAATCTTTAGACATATACCGTTGACCACGTCTGGGACTAGGGGTAGGTCCAGCCAGGTCTACTCTGAACCTCATGACTCAATGGGAGCGTCTACTCTTTTTGTATCAGACATAAACCGTTGCCCAAGTCTGAGACTAAGATTAGATCCAGCCGTGTCTTCTCTGAACCTTGTGACTCAATGGGAGGATCTCCCTTAACTTTTTCGTTCTCAGCTTCTGTATAAATCATCCCAACTCAATTCTAACACGATACCCTGGTTTTGGCTGGAATAGAGTTAATTTTCTTGCTAATAGCTGGTATAGTGCTGTGTTTTGGATTTAGTATAAGAATAATGTTGATAACACGCTGATGTTTTAGTTGTTGTTAAGTAGTGTTTACACCAGCCAAGGACTCTTCAGTTTCCCACGCTCTTTCCTTTGTATGCTTCATCTGTGTAGTAAGTGATAGAGTGAACCTTGACATCGAACTCTGCTAAGTCATGCTTTTATAAATTTCTATTAAAATCACTTTATGCTAATACCGTCAAAAGTGATTCTTTGAGTGGCCTCTAAACCACTCATTTGCGACAGTAGCCGAACCCTGGCTATTGCACCAGTCTCGTAACCATTTGTTGACTCACCAGATTCAACTGGCCCTTTCAAATCCCTTCCCTTTGACTGGCAGGATTGATGAAAAAAAACACCCGCACTCCAGAGTCCCCTCACTGCCACTCCCAGGGCTCTGTAATCCTCAGACTGCTGCTGGCCCTATCACTGGTGCCCATGTAAAACAACAGCAGCAGATAATAGTCAGTGGACTGTACAAGGCTTGGTAGCCTCTTGGTGACATCCCTGATACGAGTCCCCAATAAGCAGCACATCTCTCTGGAGAGTGTGTCCGGCTGGCAAATGGGTGCCTCCATACCTCTCAGAAGAGAGTCGCCTACTACTATCACCTGTCGCCTTTTCCTAGTTGCGCTGGTTGTTATATGGGGGCAGATCAGGCTGCCTTACTCAGCTCCAACATCCTTCCTGATGTGGTGGGTCTTTCCTCTTCAGCCTGCAGAGCAGTGAAGCGTTTCTGCAAGGGCACCTCAGGCTTTGGGGGAAGTCTCTTCCTCCTGTTGGTCCTCGCCATTGCAAACTTCCATTCATCTGCATTATTGGCCCCCCTCCCTTCTGCATGTGCTGGTAGGGGAGTTTTTGGCTGTTTGGCCGTGGGCTGTGGGTTCACTGCAGACTGCACTTGGAAACAGCTGTCTAACTCCTTCTCCACCTCCCTAATATTACGCAGCCTTCTCACCATCTCCTGCAGCCCAGGAAGTCCTCCACCTGGGCACACCTTGTGCAGGCAGGTCTGCCACCTGCAAAATCAATCTAGTCTAATATGGATGGATAAGGGCTAAGATTCTATAGACAAAATGGGCAAGCTTTGATGGTAACCGTAAGTGGCAAACAACATCAAAGGGGTTGGTTTCATTTACTGAAGTGAAATCTTTACATTCAAAACAAATTTTCTGAAATAGATATTCTGCTAGCCATATTTGTAGTCTAGTTTTGGGCTCCCCAGTGCAAGAAAGACTGGACATACTGAAGTAAGTCCCCCAGATACCACCAAGATGGTCAGGAGGGTGGAACACACAACACGGAAGCTGAAGTCAACTGCTTTAGGTTAGCCTGGAGAAGAAAGACTGAAGGTGGACTTAGCGTTCTTTATAGCCACTTAAGGGAAGGCTATAGAGGAGATGGAGCATCTTGCAGACGCACATAGAAAGGACAAAAAACCATGGTCACAAGTTGCAAAAAAGGAAATTCTGATTAAATATTAAGAAAAAAAGATCACCGTCAGGTGGTCAAACACAGGAAGAGGTTGCACAGAGTGATTCTCCATTTTTGGAGACACTCAAACCTCGATTGGGCAAAGCCCAGCTATGTGATCTAAGTTGTCCTTGCTTTGAGTTGGGGGCAGAGGGGAGGAAAGGCTGGACAAGAGACCTCCAGAAATGTCTTCTGACCTCAATCACTCTGTCAGTTTATGAATCTATTCTACAAGTTCATGATTTATGTTTCTCCCATGTTTTCGACTTGGAGGAGTGACTGGGAAGGGGGAACTTATTCTAGTCATATGTTAGTCTCGTAATTTCTTTTAATGATACAGTAGCTTATTCTCCTTGTTCATGCAATTTTGTCTAGTAAGTGCTATGAGAATTGTCACTGAGTGGGCATAAATCATATTGTATCAGGTTCCTTATGCGTATGCATCACATACTAAGCTATTTTTAGAAGGTTTTTTAATGCTATTGACTAGGGATCAGCAAGGACCAATTTGAATTTAGCTCTGTTGCCACTGACAAGAAAGAGAAAAAAAGAACAATATTCAGCTCTTACTTTTACCTAGTTTTTCAGAGAGTTATAACATTCTGAGATGTACATTCACTGACTGCAAGAGAGTCACATACTAATGAGGTCCCAAGGTAGATCTACCAACAGAGGCATACCGTAGTAGAATACTGTGCTTCATTATTTCTTATACATCTGTGGTGCATTATGCAGATTCAAAAGAGATGTGCAGATTTTTGAAGGAAGTAGCATAAGACTCATTGTCTTCCCCTTTGAGTAGCCTTTTGTTTACATAATACTAGGTGTGCAGAACAGTTCAAAGGTGAAAATTGAGTGGGAAAAATCTCTTTAAAAGATGCAGTGCCACTCAAAAAAAAAAAAAAGAACATAAGAAGTATTTAATAAAATCCTGAAATTTGAAAGTCTTATCTACTTACTGAATATTTAAGACTTGCTTAAAGCAGTGAAATTACACATCATAAAATGCCTTTTTTTTATAAGAGAGAGTTAGTAACACACTGTAAAGGTTCTATCAAAGTTTTACAACTCCATAATTAATATCATCTGGTGTTTCAGAAAAGACTAATCTGATTTAGGATGAACTATGAAAATCACAGGTCAGTGTCAAGAAAATCTATTTCTAGGCTACCAAAACCATAAATATAAGATACTGAACTTTTCAGCTTACTATGTGAAGGGTTATGCATGTAATTATGTATTTGCTTATTTAAAAATTCTTTGTACATTAGAATATCAGAAATTGTCCTGAAAATGACACTTTAAATTTCTTTTTAAGTATAGTCATGTTCTTTTTTTGATAATTTTCCTTTTATTTGAATCTAGTTTAACTCAGGGAATATTTTTGTCTATCAGGTTTCCTTCTGTATAAGTCTAGCAATATGCATTGTTATGCAGCATGAAGCTCCTCTTTTTTTAAGGAGATACATGTTTACAGTGACTCCATTGACTGGACTCTGACACAGCGTGCAAAGGCTACCCGGTTGCTCTGCAACTATGATTCATTGATTACAGTTCCAGATGTAATAACTTTTGCTACTCTGTTGCTTAAATTCATAATTAGACTTCAAAACTCCTGCAGGTTATTACCATGAGTCTGTGAATAACTGTCCTGATGAAATAGTAGGGAAGAATCCCAAGTGAATTAGGAAATGTCTGTCTCATGTTCTGGTAATCCATCGCCAATAGCCAGCTCTACCTTCATTCCCCACTGACACTAGTGACTTTCAGCTGGTCAGCACCTGCCTGAGAGCAATATGAATAAAGTTACATACAAGATAGGGACAGAATTGGGTCCTTAGTCATATTACTAACTAATTGTCCTGATTCACCAGAATCAGAGCTTGGGAAGCAGGGAAAGAAGTGAAGTTTTGGACCCACTTTGAAACAATGTGTGTATCATCTACCCCCATTCAGAAAGTTTCCTAAAACTGTCAGATCAGAAAGATCATAAGTTGGAATCTCTTTGTACAGGTTTAAATGACTGTATACTTTGCAAAAAACTAGCCCTCAGGATCACAGCAACTTTTAGAGAAACCCCAAGTGCTTTGTATTTTAATGCTGTCCTATTCTAACTAGTTGTGCCTTAACCATCACTAGACAGACTTACCAGTCATCTTTTTAATAATGCCAGTCCAGATTTCCAGTCAGGCATCCCACTAGAAATGTGGGTTGTTCAGCTTAAAAAGTGCAAGGAGACTGGGTCCTTTTCAGATATACCTACAGGGCCCAGGGGACAAGACTAGTGTGATACAGGCTTGATTCAGACAAATCTGATGAGTCTAAATCCCTAGACATGTCAAAAAGCTGGAAAGCAGACAGCAATAAACAGACCCAGGACTGTAACTGGGAGTGGCAAAAGGCAAGTGCCAGGTGTTTTCTAGACATGATGCTCATTTTTACTGTTCTTATAATCAAATTTGTGTCTGCAGTTTTTGGAAGAAAATATTGAGTGCCATTGAAAAGATTACAAAGATGGGAGGGAAAAGTGTTGCCAGAAGAAAGATGTGAAATGTAGGCACATGTTTACAAAATTTTCCATGGAAAACATAATAATGCAGCTGAGGGGAACTCTGCTTTCCAGTGATGTCGCGCTCATCAATGTTATGTTATCACAACCACTGGAAGGTGGTGTCAAATAGGGCAGAAACGTTCCCTTTTATGACAGCAAAGAAATTGAGAGTAATAAAGAAAAATGAAAAGGACACTGGTTCTTTTTTACCTATATTTGCTGGTTGCTTTTATTTTCCCTTTTCATTTTGTTTGTGTGTTTTATTTTTAATACTGTATTTACTCATTGCTAAGTGGCTTCAAATATATTAATTTACCTAGCATTAGCAGCAAGTTAATCTCTGATTTTGTACCTAGACTTACCTTTTGGGGTGGGATGGGAGCAAGATTTAATTAATATTAAGTGTCTATCGTCAGGGCTCAAATGAGCTGTAATTAATTTCTACTCATAAAATTGTTATATTCGTTATAATAACCATGGGAAATATTATTACTATATTTGCTGAAATATTTGTAACATGTTTGAGGAAAAAAAAATCTCTTAGATTTCAGCTGAAGAGCCTATTCTTTGATACACAAAAATAGCTATGCTTGAGTGACCTAGCTAATGATGAATTCAAGGGAAAATTCTCCATCTCCCCAAACATAACCACTAAACAAATATGTGCCTACAGGCACATCACACCTCTCTTGAAAATGGAACAAATTGTTATGTAGCTGAATAGAACTGCTTCATTGCTCTGCTGCTCTTATCCAAGATACTGCCTCTATCCTTGAGCAGACACCAAAAATCTTTGAAAATCCTCAGGGACAAAGAGGAACATTTTAATGGGTGAACTTCTTTATCTTTTGTTGCATTTTTCTTCTGTGTATATTAAAAAGTAGGTTACAACATATAAAGATAACAAATGCCATGTAGTGATTATTGATATCTACAAGAAATGTTGATATTTAGCTGTTTTGTTGTCAAACAATGACAAATACAATTTTGAACAATAAGTTCCATTACAAGGCTAGGATGTCTAAACAATATTTGATAGCTGCTTCCATTGAATTACACTACCGTTAGCCATGTCCATTAACTCAATAAAAACACTGTCAATATGATAAAACATTTTTTTCTATTGAATTAATGAGGGTTGTTGGTTACTAATAGGATATGAGTGTATTAGGGGAATGTTTAAAGTAACATGATAGATTAATAAGGAAACATTTAATAAAGATTTCATGTAATTTTTAAGTCTTTCCAAACCCTGTGAGAAAGGGATGGAAATATGTATTATGAAGAGAGCCACTGCATAAACCTGCTGAATGTCATCACTTTACTACTTCCCTTGACAGTTTCTTTGAGGTGTCAGCATTTGCTAACAGTCAAAGGAGTCAAGGAACCTGTCGTTCACCCTCGGTCAGGTAGGTAAACTAAGAAATATGACTAGCCTTTTCTTGATTTTCTGTTTTGTCATTGAAGAATTACACTGGCACCCTTTGTTCAGTGCTTTAAGATTTCCTGATAGAAATACTGAACATGAGCCATGCATTATTCATAAACAGTAAGGTTTTATCTTCCTGTGAGTAAAGGTACTCTAACCCCACCCCAAATAATGATTGATTCTGTAGCCTCAGGCAACCACTTATGGCCTTTCAGAAGTTGCACTTACACTTTCCATTGGTTTCAGGAGCTAATGTAATATCCGAGTAGCAGCCTCTCTGCAATTCAGACTGTTAACCTTAAGCTGAGCCTTAAGATAAGTTTCTTCAACTGTAAAGTAGTTGCAACAATACTTATATCTGTCCAGGCTGACTTAAGAATTAATGACTTAATGGCCAGAAATCAATTTCAGTATGAGAGTGTCTTAAAAATCATAAGGCCAAGAGTTTTTTAAAAGGCAAAATGATAACTTCCTGAGAATGTTTGAAGAGTGTGAAGTAACATCTTTACTATGGCATGAAAAGCAGAGTATTATAGTTAATTGTCCATGGAAGAGCTTTACCTTTCTTTTGTGCCTACACATGCATAGTGTATCAGTCAAGTCAATGAAGAGGTACTAAAAGTACAGCAATTCTAGCTGTAGAACACTGACCATGCGTTTAATGGTGGACAAGTACTAATACTAGTCATGATGAAGAAAATAAGGTCTCTCCAGCATTACATCTTGAGAAAAATCCTCATCCCTGCAAATGGTTCTTTTTACCTGAGCTTGATCTCAGTTTTGCTCTATGTGGTGAAGGTCCTGGTTTAATGTGGTATGAAGTTTAGGTATATGAAGATGCTAAACTGAATTTCTTTCTTATTGGAGAGGGATTAAAACATACATAATTTCGCAATGTGTGACTCAAGTATTCTATCTGTCTTTGGTTTCAACCTGGCTATGGCATACAAAGCATACCATATTGTAATTTATACCATATAACTATGAAACATATATATGAAGCAGGTGATTTTCTTCAAATGAATATATCACTGCATGCTTGATGCATAAATGTTAAAAAAAATCAATACATTATTTTACATTTTTCACTTACAATCCTTCCTTAAAGGGTGGAAATATTGAGATGAACATGTACCAGTCCTTTCATGAGAAGTAATATCTTCATTAATATCTGTATTAATATCTAAAAAAAAAAAAAAAAGAAAACACATGCAAGGCACCACCCCAAATTGTCTTCTTTACATGGACTGTACTACTGACTTTACATTCCATGTCCCCAGTGGGGAATATTTATCTTAGAGTTAAAGGGGAAGCAAGGATTTTTTGGATTCCTTTTTTTTTAAACAGAACACCAGAGGAAAGGTATAAAGTTGTACAATATCACAGAGCTGTATTGGGGATTGATTTACTTTATTCTTCCAGGTTCTGTTAAACCCCATAAGCAAAGTTTATTGTAAGAAATATAAAATCTGAACAGTGTTTTAGCCTAATGAGAAGTAGGATGTTAAAGAAGGAAACAGTGCTTATTGAAATGATATGTCATAGAATGTTATTCTTATACAGAAGATATTTCTTATGTTTTGGAAGCTTAATATAATTCAAAATGCAAAAATTCCATTGAGTTTTATTGCCTCTATTGTATTAATATCCTGTAAAATATTAATTGTTCTACAAGATTTACAGTTCTTTTAAAAGACTGCCTTTCTGCTCTCACAAACACTGTGACTTTTGATGGGAAATAATATCCTGGGTCTTTTGGGCTAAATAAAAAAAAAAGGTAAGTGGACAGGCATTAAAGAGGGCAAAAATGTAAAAACAGAAACTGAAAATGTAATATAATGCCTTTGTAGTAATCTGAATTCTGCTTTAAAATCAATGGTTTAATATGGCCAAAAACTGCTATAGAAGACACGTCTTTAAAATTCCTCCTATTAAACAATTCTAAAAATAGCCAGAGAAGAATTATAGTCTTTCTTATCAATGCAATCTATCTCTTTTTTTGTTCCTTAACATCTAGGCGTATATTAAAATCTTTTTCTCAGTCTGAGGCATTTTTACACTCCTGATAGGCCATATCATGTGCATAAATTCTCTCAGGTATTATCCCTATTGGTAAAATCACCAGGGAACAATACGTTTGAAAGTTAGTGTTAAATACTTTTTGTGTTATACTAATACTCAATGATTTGAGTTTTTGTTAAGTGAATGTCAAGGGAAGAGCAATATTAATGTAATACATTTATCCTTGAATTATTAATCTTCTATGAAAATAACAGTGCTAAAGAATTCATGTGTGTGCATTACCAGCAAGGTGTAAGCTTCATTCCACGTGCTTTGCAAATGATTCCTTAGAGTCTTAGCAAAATGCTTCCCTTCACAATACTGAAGTATGAAGATCTGCAAGATTTTTGTGAACTGCTAATAATCAGCTGCTTCTCAACATGCTTATCAAGGCTGTAACACTGCTAATCCTCTTCTGGTGCTTGTTCACCACTCTACTACTTTTATCTTAGTAGAATTTGCCAATTAAAGCTGGACAGCTGCAGAATGTGTTCAAGGAAGGAATACCCACTGCAATCTTTCTTTCTAAAAATTAAATAACCAGGAACCCTCAGTAGAAAATGAGGAAAAGAGAACAGTGCTTAAATGACTATGTTCCTCTGTTTAGTGCCACTTCAAGAGCTTTAAAAAGTCTTGATAACACTTAAAGGCAGAATGATCCTGAGAGTGTTTTACAACACAACTGATATTTAATTAGCCTCAAATCTGTGCTAGAAAGGCATATTTGTATACCCAGAGCACTACTCTATCCAAGAGTATGCATATTAGTGTTTATATCACCATTTATTTTCTCAGTAGTACATATTATGGAGTGCTGTGTTTGGGGCAGGGGGAAAGCAATCAAATGGAAAGGACTCTGGTAAGAACACAGCACAAAAATATCATTCAAGGACAACTACTAAAAATGTTAAGATGACACTTTATTATTGCTGCTGTTTGAAATATGGTTGTTATGATTTTAACCTTCATATTGTATACACATGTCAACATCTGTGTATAGCTATGCTCAAACTGTTGACGGCTTATGTTTGTCTACTTTCACAACAGAGAGATGCAAGTACCAGGATAGTGGGAGTGTGTATTACCTGCCTGCCTTACGAATTTGCACAATAGTGTGCTGAGAGGAGCAAAGGGCCAGTTGTAATCAGTCAAACTTTCACTTCCAAAGTATGAAGCACTTCTAGTATTTCAAAAAAGGAAACACAGAGACAGTGGAATACCCTCTTCTTTGCACTCTAGTTTTTCAGATTAAGAATCAGGAATGTGAGCTATCTTAGTTGTTTGATATTGGTACTGGGAAAAACTGTCTAGTGGGTTACCCTGACTTGTATCACTGAGACTGGAATTTACAGCAGCTACATAGTCAGTTCACAGGAGGAGCCAGGTGTCCCCTCAACCCTTAGTACAGATTACACGAATGTAATCTCCATGCAAACACCTGGTTTGTAGTGTGTGAATCTGGTTCAGTAAATTGGGGTTCATACCTACTAGAATCCCTACATTTTTCTATGGCCCTTACAGTCATCATATGTGATAGCAAAAGGCATGAGGGGATCCAGCAAGAAGAAAGAGGAAATACCTGAGATGTGGAATTTCATTCTGGAATGACATTAGTGCAATTAAAAAAATGAACATTTAATTTCTACAAAGATGTGCAACGTGGCGGTGGGCAATAATGGAACATAAGTCCAAAGTTAAACACAAGTGAATTCCCCGCATGAATATTTCTATCCTCCAGCAAACTAAGTGGATTGGGCATTTTTGCACCACTGACTCTGTTAGCTATTGTCATATTTCTGAGTGTGTGGCAAGGCAGGACATTAGGAAAAAAAAGAAAAAAGAAAAGACAACTTTTTTTTTCTCCTGACAAAATTATTACCTTTCCTTTAGATTCTAGAAGCTGCTGGGCTTCTAGAAACATATTGTAAACTAAAGAAAATTAATATTAATTTGGATCAAAAATAATATGTGGAAGGATTTTTCTCTAGTCTGTTCCTCCAACCCAAAACATTAAACAAAGATATTTTTGCTTTTAAACCTTAGATTTAAAGGGGAGGGGGGCTTGTCTGGTACAAAATTATTCCTCCAGAATATGCTCTGCCTATTTTCAGCTGAGAAACAGAACTTACTTTCCATGTTAAATAACCTAGGAATATTTATTACCTCAAGCAACGAGTTAATATATGATCTTAATTATAAAATGCTCTTATATAAAACCTGTCAAGCTCTCAATAAATGCATGCAACTCCCAAAGTTTCTGATTAGCAAAGTAAATATAATTAAAATTACTATGGTCCCTAAATTTAATTATCTATTCATGAACATTCTTTTATGTCTTCCAACATAATTTTTTAAGGAATGTAGCGCATGTGTTAAGGGTTTCTCTGGCTATATAAAATACCAGAATAGGTATAAAAGCATTGACTTTACTTCTTAAAAAGTAAACTAGTTTCATCAGACTTCTACTATACTAAATTCTAGGCTCAATAAAATATATATAGACAGATTTCAACAAAGCTCCACCTAGAGCTAGAATTGTGGAAACAATGGAGACTAATTGAAGTACTGCTGGAGAAGTTATTCACCTGTTTCATTTGTCCCCAAAATTTCCCAACAGTTTTTTGGCGTTTGCTTATAAGACTAATGGAGAACAAACAGAAAACCTCATGCAATTACTATGACTGCAAGAGAAAGCTTCTAATATGAACCAATGCAGTATGATTAAGTGGGTAGGGTTTGGGGCACATTGTAGGAGAAGGGAGATGCTCAATTCTTTTCAAAGAACTGATTAAAAAAAAAACACTGTGATGTTTCATAAATGGCCTTTCCAGAAGAAATATCCCATTCAGCACTTTCCATTGACCAGAGGTGTGTCTTGGGATCAGAATCTGGCTTTCACTCCCTCAGTCTTTCTGTGACTGAATTACTTGGGGCTCTTCATTTGGCAAAACTATTTGCATGGTCTCAGTTAATGTTCCTGGCCCCCAATCCTCCCCAGAATGATTCATTTCTGTGGCTGCATCTATATAATTGTACACACTGAACTTAAGACATATACATTAAAGAAGTTACATGTGATAAAAATAGCAAAGTACAGAGATTTTGAAATTCATATGCTATGCAAGTGTCAAATAATGTTCACCATATTGTTAGATGGACAGGATAGAAAAACAGGAACATCTTTTTGCAAAACGAGTTAAAAGAATATGAGGTATAAGCACTGGGCTACCTGACACAGGTCTTCCTGTTTGCTTTGTGTGTGAGTCTGCCTGGCTCCTCAGCTTTCATGCTTCCTGAACAGGAAGATAAAATATCAAGCTTTTCCTGGGGCTCTTCCAAGGAAAGGTATATTTTCTGAGACAAAAAGTTCCTGCCAGACTTCTCTTTACCATACTTGACACCTCTTCTGAATTTAATCTTGTGGGTGGGACCCACTTAAAGCTTTTTGAGGCCAGTATACAAGATATTTATGTTGTTCTGTTCCTCAGTCTTTGTGTGATAGTTCCCTTAATAGTCCTCTTTGCACCACAAGCAAATTGCACACAGCATCCTTTCTCTCCATCTGTGAGCTTGTCACTCTAACTATGCAGATACCTGATTTTTTTCAGAAACCCCCTCTGAAAATATTCAGGTGGCAGCAGACATTTTGCCATGGTAGAACTATTCAGCATGTAAATGCTGCTAAGATGTCTGATCTAGCAGTGTGAAGTCAGTTTCTTCAGATCCAAGAGATACTGGTTCAAATCTTTTCTTTACAGTATGCATAGCAGGTTGCCTTTGACCAGATACTTAAGCTTGACAGGTCTCAGGTGAGAATTTCCATGTTCAGTACCTAAATCCAATTTAGTTATCAACCAGTGAATAAAATTGCCTCACTGCCTGATGGTATTTTCCAGACTATGCTTGGAATCATCTGTATTTGGAGATGTTAAACAGCTATGACCCTCAAGCCTTGGTGGGGCCGAAACATAGGCATTCCTCTGTATCTTCCAATGATAGATGGAACTAGTACCCATCCTTAAGGCACTCCTAATTGAGTTAGCACCACAAACTGTAACAGGTCAGTATCCACATTTTATGCATGTTTTATGTATGTTTTATCCACATTTTATGCAGTGCCTCAATATTTGGGTGCACACCCAAGATACTAGAGCCCTATGATGAATCTCTCACTCTTCTGCAGTTTTCAAGATGATGTGGCTTCCAGCAGTTTCCAGTATGTACAAAAGAGATACGTGTGCTGTGAACAATGAATACTATTGTACATAAATGCTTTAATGGGGTAACCAGTACCTAGTGCTCATTGTGCGTTAGCTCCCCGACAGCAAAACAGTGAAGCAGAATTTTGTTAACTTACAAGAGTGTGGTAAGGATACATCACATAAGCCTTTGAGGTGTGCAGATGTTCAGACAATGCTAATATAATCCATCTAGAAAACCTAAGTTACTGGCTTGAATATTTCTGTGACTAATGGATGAGTCTGTAATGCTTTTGTTTTCAGATATATTTTTGCATTTAGAAGACAAGCTACTGATGTGGAGATAGATTAGTGGCATTCTCAGTATTATGTCCCTGAACTTTGAGGCACTTGCAAAAATATGTCTATTTCAGCTTTGTTACTCGCTTTTTCCTGTTTTTGTGTTGTTCTCTTAAGTACTTCTATCTAAAAAAGGCCCTTCCAGGAATTTCATTAAGGTATTGGGAAGCCCAGTGTACTGGAGCTGAACTTTATTCCCAGAACTATCAGCAATCTGTCAGTAGCAAGGTTTCCTGGAATGATATCAAAACCCCTGCCTATAATGGCCACGGTATTAGCCCCTCTCCAGCAAATTGTATTTAAGTGTAGTTCACTGGGAAAGTGACAATTGTTTAGAAATCCCACAGGCACAGGTACATTGCTAAACCTTAGACAGCTAGACAGATCCTAAAGATTGTAGCTGCTGAATACTAAGGCTTTCTGGTACATGTACAAATCTACACAGAGGTGGAATTTAAGTACAGGGAAGGGTGAAGTGAGAATGAATGTAAGGCTACATCCCTCCCTGCTGCCAGCTGAGAAAAATTTGAAATATATATTTTTCCTAATATTTGTTAGGCAAGAATTGATGGTAAATAAAGCAAGTAAAAAACTCAACCTTTTGTATCCTCTTTTGTTGCAAATTGGAATGAACAGCTCAAACCTTTTTATGGAATGAAATTTGCAACAAAAAAGATTTGTTCAGAAACACGAAAGATTTGATTCTGAAGAATTAAAAGACATGTTCAGATACAAAATGAATATGAAATAATAAATGTGAAACAAAATATTTTGACATTATTGAAATGAAATGTTTTTACACTAGTGATACGAATGAGAAAGTCAAAAGGCTTCCATTTGACACTGATTTTGTGATCAATATAACACATTTCTGCAAAACATTTTTGACTACAAAAATCCAGTATTTTCTGCAGGAGCTTTTTTTTTTTTTTAGCCACCTCTGGCTTAAAAAAAATAAACTTTCTGGAAAAATCATGAAAACTACTCTCTTTACCTAATTAATTCCTGGAGAAAATACTGTTTATATATGTTAAGTTGTAAACTGAGTCAACCTTGAGAATGCTATGGAAGCTTCTTCACAAAAGCAAAAAGCAAGAATATGCGAGGGGATGACAGTGGAAGACAAAAAAGTGGATCCAAATTCCAGTAGCTTTAGAGAGGTTAATTTCTCAATCTTATTCTCAGTCTTTTGACATATTTGCTCTATTTGGCAATAAGTTGTCAAAGGAGGGATTTTCATCCAAGTGGTATTCTTGACCATTATCAAGAGATCCAAATCTATATATTGAAGAACTGAATGTCTCTTCACACTGTCTGCTCCACTCAGAACAGTTTTTAATTAGAACATAGTGGTTATGATTGCAGAATAAAGGTTAAAATAAAAGTCACCATTTTGATTTTTCTCCTTTATGTTATAGCAAAGATTATTGTCTGGGAGATCTTTATCTCTAAACATTTAAAAGTACACTGTGATTTATGCCAAGTAGAACACAATCTGAAGGATAAGAGATCTGTCACCTCTGTGATTGCCTTTGTTTTGTGTAATGTAATTAAAGAAATGCATGCCAAAATAAGGATGATGTGCAATGAGTCCACTAATTGTACTAGTTGCATTTATTTTCATTCTTTTACAGCACAAATTCATTTTTGGATATAGATTCTTTACACCTTCTTTAACTGCTGTGATGACTCTCACATGGCAGAGTATAATCATGCAGAATAAACACAATCTGTGCACCAGTTTGTTTTCTCCATTTCTTTTCCCTTGCAATTTCTAAAAGAACTGACATTTTTACTGTTAAGGTATACCCTCAGATTCCCGGTTTTCTGCAGCTGGTAACAGTCTGTAGGAGCGAAGTATTACCCACATTAGAGGAAGATCAAGTTAAGAATTACTTAACCAAGATGAGTATACACAAGTCCATGGGACAAGATAAGATGAATCAAGCTTACTCTGAAGAAAGGAAAGAGGATAATGACCAGCCTACCTTCAGTCTCTAGGAAAGTTAAGAAGCAAATCTTCCTAGAAGCTGTCGCCAAGCATGTGAGGGACTGTACAACTGGGAACAGCCAGCATGACCAAGGATAAGTCATACCTGACCAACGTGATTGCCTTCTGTGATGAGGTGACTAGCTCTATAGATGAGGGGAGAGCAATGGATGGGATTTACCTTGACTTTAGCAAGATTTTTGACACAGTCTCCCATAGTATCTGTACAGCCAAATTGGAGAGACATGGTTGGATAACTGGTGTACACCTTTCACGTGCTTCAACTTGTGCATCACAGCCCTTGATGTTGGCAACACTCTGCATAACCAACAGGCAGGTGACCCTCTTTGCTAAGGGCATGTTGCTGATTCATGGTCAGGTGCTGTCCACCAGGATCCCCAGGTCCTTCTCTGCACAGCTGCTTTCCAGCTGGGTGTCCTCCAACATATATTGGTGCATGGAGTTATTCCTTCCCAGGTGCAGGACTTAGAATCATAGAATTATAGAACCATTAAGGTTGGAAAAGACCTCTAAGATCATCAACTCCAACCGTCAACCCAACACTACCATGCCCACTAAACCATGTCCCTAAGCACCTCATCTACACGTCCTTTAAATACCTCCAGGGATGGTGACTCCACCACTTCCCTGGGCAGCCTGTTCCAAGGCCTGACCACTCTTTCAGGAAAGAAATTTCTCCTAATGTCCAACTTCCCCTTGTTGAACTTCATAAGATTCCTGTCAGCCTGTTTCTCCAGCCTGTCAAGGTCCCTTTGGATGGCAGCATGACTTTCTGGCATATCAGCCACTCCTCCCAATTTTGTGTCATCAGCAAACTTGATGGGGACACTGCCCCATCATCCAGGTCGTTAATGAAGACGTTGAACAGGATCTGTTCAAACAGCATCTGTAACCTGCTGTTGACCTCTGGGTNCAAGCTTACTCTGAAGAAAGGAAAGAGGATAATGACCAGCCTACCTTCAGTCTCTAGGAAAGTTAAGAAGCAAATCTTCCTAGAAGCTGTCGCCAAGCATGTGAGGGACTGTACAACTGGGAACAGCCAGCATGACCAAGGATAAGTCATACCTGACCAACGTGATTGCCTTCTGTGATGAGGTGACTAGCTCTATAGATGAGGGGAGAGCAATGGATGGGATTTACCTTGACTTTAGCAAGATTTTTGACACAGTCTCCCATAGTATCTGTACAGCCAAATTGGAGAGACATGGTTGGATAACTGGTGTACACCTTTCACGTGCTTCAACTTGTGCATCACAGCCCTTGATGTTGGCAACACTCTGCATAACCAACAGGCAGGTGACCCTCTTTGCTAAGGGCATGTTGCTGATTCATGGTCAGGTGCTGTCCACCAGGATCCCCAGGTCCTTCTCTGCACAGCTGCTTTCCAGCTGGGTGTCCTCCAACATATATTGGTGCATGGAGTTATTCCTTCCCAGGTGCAGGACTTAGAATCATAGAATTATAGAACCATTAAGGTTGGAAAAGACCTCTAAGATCATCAACTCCAACCGTCAACCCAACACTACCATGCCCACTAAACCATGTCCCTAAGCACCTCATCTA
>VZTQ01002624.1:53446-110928 GCA_013400755.1 Pelecanoides urinatrix | reverse complement strand
GAGTACTGTGTTCAGTTTTGGGCCCCTCACTACAAGAAGGACATTGAGGTGCTGGAGCGTGTCCAGAGAAGGGCAACAAAGCTGGTGAAGGGCCTGGAGGACAAGCCTTCTGATGAGCGGCTGAGGGAACTGGGGTTGTTTAGTCTGGAGAAGAGGAGGCTGAGGGGAGACCTCATTGCACTCTACAACTACCTGAAAGGAGGTTGTAGCTAGGTGGGGGTTGGTCTCTTCTGCCAAGTAACAAGTGATAGAACGAGAGGAAACGGCCTCAAGTTGTGCCAAGGGATGTTTAGATTGGACATCAGGAAAAAATTCTTTACTGAAAGAGTGGTCAGGCCTTGGAACAGGCTGCCCAGGGAAGTGGTGGAGTCACCATCCCTGGAGGTATTTAAAGGACGTGTAGATAAGGTGCTTAGGGACATGGTTTAGTGGGCATGGTGGTGTTGAGTTGATGGTTGGACTTGATGATCTTAGAGGTCTTTTCCAACCTTAATGATTCTATGATTCTATCATCCATCTGCAGGCAAAGGAATGGATTGTATGAGTCTACATTTCTCATTTCTATATATTATAGTACACAAAGTGTTCCTTTTCAACTTTGGACTATGCAACTCTTTCTTTTCCTCTCACACTGATGTATGATGAGGAGCTTAGTTCCATTCTCTTTCTGCTCTACATGTCAAAGCTTTCTTTGGCAATTTTTTTCTAAATCTGTCTTGTTCCTGTGGTTAATACTGTTGATTTTTTTTTTGTCATCTGGCTTCATGTCAGAGCTTAACTATTACAAATGCTTCCTTGACATTGATATAACCTATTAGTCAATGGAAGGCAGAACTGTTGCAGGACCTCAGGACCTTAGGTAGATAACCTGCATATGCATGTGTGTGTGTTTGACCACCACATGCAGACCACTAAGGTTTGGCAGATAGATGGTCTTCTACCATTTATATTGTTTTGATAGTGATGACTAGTTTCCATATGTGCCTTGGAACTCTTATGTGTGTTCAGAACACAGATGTTTCAGGTAAAAATATTCACAAAATAAAGAGAAGCTTTCAGATTAATAGTTCTGGAGTTCTTAGTTTCCCTCGGAATGGCATAAAGCAAGAACCTCAGGCCCAGCTAGTTATATTTAATTAAAAAAACCACCTGACTGATTACTTGAAATACACATATATTGGTTCATTCCAGTTTAATCCTTTGTTGTTAGATTTTTGCTGGGAGATTACAATTTTTTGTAGTTTAAATGCTCTTATATCTAGATTGCTGGACTGGCAAAATAAATGCTCCAAATGGTCAATCTGTCTGGTACTTTGGCAGCAATATAATCTGAATCTATGATAATTTTAAATTATAGTTCCAGTCAGACATCTTTCTGTTTCTGTTCTCAAGTGGGGTCCACTTCATACAGAAGTATTGAACTACAGAACAAGTGATTATTTTTTTCAGTTTACTAACACTTAAATAACAGTTGTGCTGAAAATAGTAGTCCTTTTAGTTTCCATAACAAAGAATCTCATCACATCGTAGAATGAATCATGTCTGCAAGTCTGTTTGCATATGTGTATATATGTACAAAATCCAGAGCCAGGACTCAATTATGTCAGAGGGAGAAAGTAAGAGAAGAAAAATGGGGAAAGTGTAAAATAATTATTAGAAATATAAAAAAAAAAGTAGTGAAATGAGAAATAGTTTACATTTCTTCAATCTTAAAGGTTAAGTAGTGTTGCTGCTACACTGATGCCCTTGTGCCACTTTTGAAAGTTCATGCAATACTCAGCAGTCATTTATTGCTCAGCTTCTTGGATTGTGCCACAAGTTGCCAAACTTGTATTTTCCTTATATAAAGAATTGTTTTTATTTTCCAAGAAACAGGGTTGATACAGAATGTTTAATGTGATACTGTTTTTCTACATGTGACAATGTTCTCAAATATCTCTTGTAAGCAGTACAATGTGTTTGACCACTTGGGCTTAGCATGTGTTATGACCTGCAAGGGGGCAAGCATGGCAGGAACTCACAGTGATTGATTTCCTTGAGCCTACAATAGATATATGCTATTTCTGACAGCATCCAGTAATTTGCATTGCTTTTAGCTTGTACTTTTTCCGAAGTGGAATTTTTTTAAAGAACACCTTTGAGTTTAAGCAGACTCTGAGAATAAAGGTTCTAATTCAGCATGATATTTACCTGGCTGCTGAAATTTAGGAATGTATTTGAGAATTGTGCTGAAGCAAAATGTGTTATTTTAATTTCATTTCATTAGAGTTGTAGTACTGTAAAAGAGGAATAAAATGGCAATAAATTAAGCTCTAAATGAGAAACACATCTCTGTAATAGGAAAGGAGAAAAAATATGTGGGGTTTTTATGATTGCAAGTAATTGGTAATATGATTTTAATATGATTACAAGTAATTTAACATCTTCCAAATTGTGCAATAATAGATGATCATCAGACTAATTAATCTGAAATATTCCAGTTCCTCCATTTTTGCAATAAATTTAGATAATGTCAATCCTTAACTGAACATGTAAGAAACTTATTTTATTTGACCTTCATTAGATTTGACAAAGGTATATCAATCATGGGATACAAAAAACATGACGTATTACAGGTATCATCATAATTCTACAGGACTTTCTGAAAATTTTAACAAAATATCAACAATAGCGTTGTTTAAGTATTGTGATAATATAGCTCATGACAGATTGTACCCTGCTATTCCATCTGTTCCTCACATGAAATACATGAGATAATGCTGGATATTAAAGAATCTGACCATAAATGCTTAAGAAAATCCCTGTACCTGGATTCTCTGATATGAAGTCTTAAGGTAATAGAGGCTTATGCTACAGAGATTCTGGACTTTGTATGGTATACTGACTGGTTTGATGGAAGACAATTTGTATCATTACTATTGCTATTGCTGGTTTGATGAATAAATTAATAACAGTGGTAATATGTTAATGATAGCTTATTTTAAACAAATATTCTAATTTTATTAATTTAGTAACTGTAACTTCTGTTATTCTTGCATTTTCATAAGATAGAAAGTCTGTTTCAATGATTTAAGCCATCTGCTTGTTGAAGCTGTTATCTTCAAGCTCTATTAATTTTTTTCTGTTTACTGTTTGTGTTATAAAACATTCCTGATAAGAAACTAATATTCATGCATGTATTTCTTTCTCATTATTATTAGCAATTATCATATACCTCTGATGCAATAATACTTTAAATGTGCTAGGCTCCTTCAAAGAATAAAGTCAGCACAGAACATTAAAGTTAGCTTTAACTCATATGTGGTCTGAAGGGTGTAAAATCAAAAAAGACAGAGATGCAGAAAGGGGAGATGATGATAGGAAAGGGGTAGAATAATGAAGCATGCAATGAGGTCCAAGTAACAGGAGATATAAGCAGACAAATGCTTTTTTTGTTATCCTCTCTGGTTGCTTGACTAAGTTTTTTTTTATTTTAATGTTAAAATATGTTATAGTATTCATCATCCTGTTTATGCCCATAGATAGCATCCATAGCAGGATAAACCTGCTACACTTATCCATAGCCCCTTTCTCCTGTAACTAACTAAAATATAATATTTTATAAAGTAAGTAAAATAAATGAACAGCAGTTGTTTTCAAAATCAAATTTGGATTAAGGAATCACTATAGGAATGTTTGAGATCTGGGGAGATTTTTCAGAACTGGGGAAGAAAAACACACTAAACTTTTCAGAAAAATTTTACAGAAAAATGTTTTCTATTACTTCAGTGAGTTGCAGTACTGAAGTGGGTGGTTTTGCTAGCTTTTCTTGAGCTTTATGAAATAAAAGAGCATTTAAATGTGAGGAGCACTATGGACACCTGAGAAGATACCAAAACTGGAATCAAAGGGAAAACAAAAAGTAAAAAAAGCAATATAAAGAAAGAAAGGGGAGATATTAAAAAACTTCAACTCTGTGCCCTGAAGAGGATGCAAATGGAAAGGTTCAATGAACATGATGTGGTCAGATCAAATGCTGGGACAGCATCTGGAGTACTCAGCAGTTCCATTTTGTTTGAGCTGGTGAGTATGGGGAAGATTAATGTGACGGATATTTTGCTAAGTAAGAGAGAACATGAATGAAACTTTTGTTGTTTAGTCAAAGAGAAAAAATTTGGTCTTAAAAGTATTGTGAAATGAAAAGCTAAAGGATTAGTGATTTTAATACACATCATGTGCAAGAGCTGAAAATATTTTCTGAGATTGCAGGTCAGTATTGTCAGAATCCTACAGTTCAATACTATTGGAAAAATAAGGCCTTAGACTGTATCTATATTTAATAGGGCAGAGACACTTCTTAGTTTGTCATAACAAACACTGAAAACATCTATAACACAGATGTCTATATCTGAATGAGCCAACATAGCTAATATAGTCAATGGAGTTTGGGTGTGATACATCTCTTACTGAAGTTGAGATTTAAAATAGATTTGAGGAATCATAAAACACAAAAAACCTATTTTCTCCAGCAACTACAAAAAGAACAAAGAGTAGCCATTTGGAATGACTAAGGGATTCATGGATTCAGAGTACATTTTGAAATTAGTCATGCATCTCAGTAAAATTCTGAAACAAATCTAAATAAGAGATACTGACTTTAAAACTGCATTTATTTTTAGTGTGTTTAATTAATGAGAAAACTAAAGTAATTCAATCATCAGGCATATATTTGTATACCAAAATGTATACCAAAATTCCTTTAGTAAAAGGATAGATGAAAAGATTTAAATCCACTTGAAGAAAGGAAAAGTAAAGAATTTAAGAGTTCCTAGAATTATAATTTTCTAAATAAAAAAAACCTCTATAAATTCCATGATACCCTAACTCTTCTTCCTCCTGCAAAAGTATTGCTTTTTATTATTCCTTCAATGTTTTAATAACATTGCATGGCCCTAAGAAACGGCTTACTATTTAATATGCTTAACATGCCAAGCTTTGGTTATATGCTACACTTGCCACTACATTCTTTAATTTAGCATAGATATAAAAAGATTGTATCAGAAGAATATTTTTGGCAGCAGATTTTGAAAAACACATTCTCTTGCAATGGAGGAATATAACATAACTGACTGTCCCTCTGCTTAGCTCTGATCAAATCACGGTTACCAGAAAAAGAAGCATAACATTAGAAATACATAGCATTTCAGTGAGCACTTGACAAGAATAACACTTGAAATATACTTGCATCACTTAGAGTATAAACACCCTTGAATGGAGGGATAAGTTAAAGAGCTGATTTTAAAACACTAACTAAACATCTGGTCTAAACATCCATCTTCTCTCCATTGACTCTACAAGAACCTACACAATTAGATAGTGGTAAGTAGATAGATATAGTAAGTGGGTAAGTAGTAAGGAGTAAAAGTAGTTGAGAGGAATCTGTCCTGAAATGGTAGGATTAAGTGGCTAGGTTTATTAACATAATAAATAATCCCAAATGACTACAACTATCAATAGATAGTTTCTGGTTGTTGCCTCCACATGACTTAGATTATGCAACTGCAATTCTAGAATATCTTGTTCTTATGCCCGCTCAAGCTGGTCAGAATTAGAAATGCAAGATACCCAAAATATTCAGCAATTACAAGTGGATTCCATCCAGACTGCTGTCTGTAGGAAGACACACATAGTCTGCTAAAATCATGAGTTTGTTTGTACCCTGTGGGAGGTTTGGTTAAGAATCGTCACAAGCTAATATTGGTAAGAGAATCAGACTGAAATGTTCTGTAAATTAAAAATTTGTATTTCCTTTTTCAAATGCAGGCAACAGTTTTACTCTATACTTATTTGCTGAACAGATACAAAATAAACCAAGGGAAATATCATGTTAGCTTGTTAACACATCTCTTTGCATATATTGAGAGGACATATTTTTGGTTGAAATTCACTTGAATGACTAATAAGGACCTACATCATGATATGTGTTCCTTATAGTCAAAGAAAGGTTAAAGCATGTCATTTACTGGGCCAGTGAAACCCGGCTGCCTGGATCAAGTTGAGTCATTTTCGGACACTCACTAGCTCAACAGAAACGGGAAGTAACCTGAGCCTTCCTTAGAAAAAGACCTATTCATAAGAGCAATTTTTTTCTTCCATTCCAGAAAACCAGACTCATTGCAGTCTTCAATGAGCTCTTTATCCAAATGTTATTCCATTCACAGGAGTGAGGTTGCCTTGAGTAAAAAAGATGAGAGACATAGAAACTTACGTCAAATGCCCTGATATTTGCCTTGCTGCTTTCACTACATACAATGAACATTCAAGATATTATTGAGACTCTCAACTGGATTCTATCCTGCAGCACATCTCCCTTTGAAAGTCCAGATTGTGAGGATTTTCTTAACATCTCAAATCTCCAACAAATGATGTGTTCTAAAGCTTAGAGACACATACTGAAAAATTTCATGGAAAAGATACTGTATGGCAACTCATGGTTATGTGTAAAATATTTCTGCATACTCTGCCCTACAGAATTACTGAGCATCAGTCTTTTTTCCAGTGCCAGCAGTGCAAACAGGGAACTGACCTATTAAAGTCATCAGAGTCAAACATGGAAAGAACTGATGTGACAGGAGAATCATGTCCTTTATCAGTTTATACCTCCTTGACAAAAGAAAGAGTATTTTCAGTTTTAATCTAAATTCATTAATGCCCCTGGATTTTGTATATTGTAGACAGAGTCAGCTAGAGTTTATTAATAATTATGATCTTCCAATGGGACACACCTCTTGTATTGTATATACGAAAAACTACTGTTGGGCCCTGATTATGTTTCATTCCCCTCCTATCAACTTAATGTTATTTATTAGTGTCACTTGTAATGGCATTATTGTTCTCAAAATATCATGTCCTTTTCCATCCTGTGTGCTATTTTCCTATTTATGAAGATGTTTTCTTTCTAGCAAATCTTTCCTATTACTTTGTCAGAGTTCTGTAAAGACCCCATTCTCTTCTTGTTGTTGACCACTTTCACTTGTAGCTGAGATTAAAAGAGTACTCAACTTCAGCAAAAGCTCTGTGCCTTGCAGGATTAATCCTTCTGTTGTTTCCTTTCATCTTCCTCCTGCCATTTCGTTGCTAATATAGAGCGGAGAAGGGTCAACTCCTCCTCCAGCTCCTTTTCACTACTCTCTCATTTGCAGAGGATACAAAGTTCTGCAAAAGACAGAAAAAATATCTGTATAATGCAGGAACAATGCACTCCTATTGCATATGACCCACCACTTCCCTGCCTACAGGTTCTAGTGTAAGGAGGTATCTGTTCACTGACTATCACTATCTTGCAATGTCCTGTAGATGAATGCAGGCCCGTTAAAGGTATTGAGAACTTAAGCAGAAAATTGTGCTAGTCTGAGTTGGGGAGAAACCACATATTTTTGAAAGACCCTGTAACAAAACTTTGTTCTTGGCCTTCTGTGATCACAGGCATGTGCTTGCATACCTACTCATTTCTGAGAGATGGACCAAAATGCCTCTCCATGAAATTTTGGAAAATTCTCATTTCAGCAAAGAGTTTTGATTCTAAATATATGTTTGATTTTATTTATTGGCAAAATAAATAGGCTTATATAACAGGATTTTTGAGGGGGAAAAATCCCCCCGCCCTGAAACCCCCAAAATATTCTGAAATGTGATTAAGGACTAATAACTTGTGACACCATATGTAAGATTGGATTTCATTTCTTTCATATTTTGTATTCAATATATCTCATATTTTATTTAGGAAATCATGATCATGCCTGAGGTTTTCTTCATTTCTCTATAGGAAAATTTGGCTTTGGTTTATAAAGAATGTGTGCTCCACAGAGGCAATAAAATTTGAATTATTTTGTTGTGTACTTAAAAGAGTGAATATTTTATGTTTTCATTGAATTTCCAAATGTTCTCAGCAGCTTCATCATCCATATGAAATGTCTGGTGTTGTATATTGTTATGGAAACTTTCCATATGGAAGAGTACTAAAGGGAAGATTATGAGTGTTTTAGTAATCCTGGTTCTAGAGGGTAGATTTGAAGAAGTGTGGTTTCCCAATACTGGGAAACACGTATACTATTTTGAATCTGGATCAGCTGCATACTAATCAGGACTCTTTCAAATACGGCATCCAGGCTTATGCCATAAATCCACAAACTTCACCATATCATTGTATGCATTATGCTGTTAAACTAATGGATCAGTTTTTGAGTAGAAGGGTTTCAGTGCCAATGCCTCAGTATGTGTTTGAATTGCTTCTGATGTCTTACAAAGCTAAAAAAGAATCCAAGGTTATTTGGTACTTCTGCAATCTCAGATGCTTATGTTTGCTTTTATTGGAGAAGTACTTCTTTATGTGCAGTAGCTCAAGCTAAATGAGTGGATTGTCAGTGTCAACTGTTTTTCTTTGCTGTCTTAACTACTTTCATGTAGCTAGGCATCTCAGAGACACAGAAAATCTATTTTAAAATCTACAGTGATTGCACAGTTAGATATTTGCACAATGTTCTGCTGCTCTGCATATTTACCTTTGACCTTCGGCAGTTACCAAGTACATAATTCTCCATCTTACTTAAAATGAAACACCCAAGAGATGGAAAGAGGGCTCCAATAAGTATAAGTTACATGCATGACCTAGCTAGAGAGCCAGTGAGGGACATAATGGCCTTTCTTTGTGGAAACGTCCTCATTTCTGATTTGTTTCAGTTAATATTCATCTGAAAATTGTAAAGGTGAAGTCTTGCTGCTTATGGTCAAAGCATAGTACAAGGCCATAAATATACCGGTGAACTAAATCTTTCAAAAAATCCCCCTCAGCTTTTCATGATATTCTTTCAAAGAATGTGGCTATTCATATTTATTTTAAAATTTCTGTAGGATGGTCCAAGTGGAGAATGATAATTGTACTTCTGTTAAATAAACGCAGCAGTGAAAGAACTCTCAGGCTGTTGAAATGAAGCTCATCCTTTGCCTTCTATGATCCCTTTTTATTCAGTTCCCCTGCCTCCCAGACAGAGAAGTGTTTAGCAGTGTATTTTTAAGAGTCTTAATGTGCAAGTTTTCTCAGAGCAGAGGAAACTGAGTGTCATTCTTGAGATATGAAAAAAAAGTGTGACAGCTTCTCTTGGGCAGTCAGGCCTCAGGTTTTTATCACCACCTTAAAAATCAACTGACAATCGATGCAGATTATAAATCATAGGTGTAATATACTATCTTGAAGAAATACTGTCTAAATAATTAAGCAACAGCATTTCTTCCTTGCTCCAGTTTTCTGCAGTGTTAAGATATGCACAGTGCATATATGCACAGTGAACTTCCATAATGTAGTCAAATGCACAGGTGAAGCAAAATGTATCAAGGAAAAAACAGGCAAACAGAGAATAAAGAATATTTGACAATCATTGCTTTTCAGTATGTGAACATAGCTACAGAAATAATAAGACAAGTTGCAGGCACACTCCACAAAAAAAACTGTAGAATGATGTCCCTAACAAGAGATGATGTAGCACAGTGATTTGTTTTGGTTTGTTTTTTGGTTTGAATGGCAAAGCAATTACATATGTCCTTAACTTTAAGTGTATGCTTGTCATTCTTCAGCAAATGCTTAACTCCATGTTTAAGGTCAAATATATGTATGGGTCCCTCAAACTCAAAACCACATTAGTATCATACAATTATACAATAGGGAGAAGTTTTTTGTTTTTAGCAAGTAAATCCATGTTGGCAAAGCACTTTTACTGTTTTTCAACAAATGCATTTCTATAGACACAGCAAAAATTAAGGTCTCTGTGCTAACTATTGCAAAAAAACCCCTTATTCTTCACCACAAACACCTCACAATCACAGGGTTGTTGAGGTTGGAAGGGACCTCTGGAGATCATCTGGTCCAACTCCCTGCTCAAACAGGGTCACCTAAAGCCGCTTGCCTACACCCGTGGCCAGATGACTTTCGAATAACTGTGAGGATGGAGACTCCACAACCTCCCTGGGTAGCCTGTGCCAGTGCTCAGTCACCCTCACAGTGAAAAAGTGTCTCCTGATGTTCAGCAGGAACCTCCTGTGTTTCAGTTTGTGCCCATTGCTTCTGTTCCTATCACTGGGCACCACGGAGAAGAGTCTCTGCACCCTACCTTTAGGTATTTATATACACTGATGAGATTACCCTAAGCCTTTTCTTCTCCAGGTTGAACAGTCTCAGCTCCATTACCCTTTCCTCCCAGGAGAGATGCTCCAGCCCTTCATCATCTTTGTGGCTCTTTGTTGGACACTGTCTCCAGTATGTACATGCCTCTCGTACTGGGGAGCCCAGAACTGGACACAGTACTCCTGGTGTGACCGCACCAGTGCTGAGTGAAGAGGAAGGATCACACCCTTCAACCTGCTGGCAATACTTTGTCTAATGCAGCACAGGATACCACTCACCTTCTTTGCTGCAAGGGCACATTGCTGGCTCATGTTCAATCAGATGTCCACCAAGACCTCCAGGTCATTTTCTGCCAAGCTGTTTTCCAGCTGGGTGTCTTGTCTGTCCATGTCCCTCCCACCCCCATCACCATACAGCAAGAATTTCTGGGTTTTGATACTCACAATAAAAGTTATTACAGATTTGCATTAAAGGGCAGTAGTTACAGAGAGTATTTCTAATAAACTGTTATAAGTTGTATGTTTCTGAATTTTATGCAAATCCATTTCGAACACATCTAATGGATAATTGTTCAGGTAAGGATGAATGAATTGTAAAAAGCTTAGCAATTGAATTCTATTCCAAAATAGTACGTGGTTGTCCAAAACATACTTATATTTGTCCACAAGTTCTACCCAGCAATGATAATAATATTTATTCTACCATTATGTAAATTTTCCTTTCAGAAAGTTCAAGGTTGTATAGAAAATAATATTTTTACACTGAAAAGGTTTTTGAAACTTCTCTCAGTGTTTGATGGATGTTTTAGTGAAATAAAGGTTTTGTTTTGTCTGTACCAATGTGAACATCCTAAATCCTTATTGCGGGGATTTCATCCTGAAGTTCACTGTAAACTTCCATGGCTGAGTACCAACCATTTTGCATGTCAAACATGATATAAAAGATTTGACTTCTCTTTGTAAAGAATTAGTGGTGTTCCTGATTGATCATTTCCTATGCTTTCCTGAGCAATTTTGAACCAGCCCTCTCAATCTGAAGTGTGGTGGGGGATATCAGAATGGGCGTTATACTAAAACTTTGTGTGATGAAAGCAGTGATTTTCTACTACATCTGTCCAATTGTATCAAATGCCTGGTTTTTGCTTTAGATTGTAAACATTTGATGACATGAACATCTTCACATATGATTTTTAAATTTTGCAATATTAGATCTGAAATGAGATTTTTGAGAACTACAATAATAATAATAATAATAATAGTAATAGTAGAACTAATAATTCTCATGTCCATTAAATTAAATGGTACGTATGATGATAAAGAGGATTGAATTTTCTACTAAAAATACACAATTATATTGAAGAGAGACAAGAGGAAATGATGTCTGATTTCTGTGGTCTAACTATAATGAATTAAAACTTCAAAACATGAAAAAGAAGTGACTGAAGTTCAGCAAAAGCCTTTGACAACATCCTGGGGAATTATATTTTGTTTTCTGTTTTTTAAGAACACATGGTGGATTGTTGCTTTCTGTAGATAAAAAAAAAAGAAAAATTATCGGTACTCTTCTTTTGCCAGTTTTGTATCACAACATTGCTTTTAATGTTCTATTGGTTGAGATAATCTGTGGTAAGTTAGCCAAATTGACTATAGAAAATATGATATTTAATTCTTATGTAAGAAAATGGGAAACATCTACAATTATTTCAGTGTGCTTGTCACAAGAGGATTTTTAAAATATGTGCAATATATAAAAATTAAAGAGTAAAGTATAATGCAGTAAATGTAATGTTCCTTACGTGTTATTTTAAAAAGTATCAGGAAAAGTAACAATATACCAGTGCAATGCATCATTTATTTTGTGTTTGTATTTTTAAAATATGTTTGAATATTCTTTTTACAGGATCCTGTGTGTGGTGATAAAAATGAAATACATATTAAGTTGCTTAACCAAAAGAAAACTCAAAATGACATTAGAATTTATTTGTCTTTGTTTTTCTTAATGTTAATGGGCAATTGCATTGCATTGAATCACCAGAAGAGTACTTAATGGAACAGGACTCAGTTGTGCTGGGTGCTGTATAAACACAGAGAAACTTGGCATTTTCCATACTCTAATCAGAAGGCAAAGAAACTGATATGTAGGACAGTGATCTTTGAGGGGTGTGTGTGTGTGGGAATTCTGAGCTTCTGGCACACAAGACACAAGACTCTTGCGAATGACAAGCAACCCAGTCAGTCAAAGAGAGGCTGTAATTAAAAAAAAATGAGTTAACATATATGAACAGGTAATTAATGATATGAAATCATTGCCATTACTTTAAGGAAGAGGTAAACACATAATAGGATTGAATAGACTGTGAGGACAATTGCTGTAGTCAAGGTATCAGTTAAAGCATAAGAACTATTTTGTGGTATATTCAGAGGAGGAATGTGCAAGGTTGTACCCAGGTAAGTGTTTTGGGCCTAAATACAAAAAAGGGCTGGAGCATAGGTACTGGACTGACTATCTTACATGTATCAAACCTCCAGAGTAGAAGGGAGACTGGCTGTGCCAGCGTATGTTTGAGCACAGCTGATGGACCAAACTATTAAGTGATGTTAGAGCATGGCCATCTCCTCTAGCCACTCCTTCCCAGGACCTCTCCTGCCTGGCCACTGAAGCCCAGCCCAGGGACCCAGGGATGCTGTCATGGTTTAATCTGGCAGGCAGCCAAACACCACACAGCCGCTTGCTCATTCCCCCCGCCCCCACAGTGAGANCCCAGAGACAGACAGACACACACAGACACACACATGCAGGACACTGACGTGGCCAGTCACACAGACTGCTGCAGACATGGTGCTGCCTTCAACAGCACCTACCTAGAGGACTCACATAAAACACAAACACAGACAGCAAAGTCCCCTCCTCTTCTTCGGCTGGCAGAGACAGGAGGTCACTAGTGCAGGTGCACACATGACATTCTCCAGGTTCACAAGCATGCACATTCGTAGATGCCCTAAGTACCGGCATGGGCCGTCTGTGTTTCTATCACCCCTGCCCATATCCCGGCTGCCTTACCCGTCCCACAGGTCCCTTCTTTGCCAGCTGGTCCAGCTTGGTTCTTGCTGTACACACACAGCACTCACACACTCATCCCACAGCACTCCATGCTTATGGGTCCCCCATATACCAGCATGGACCCTCCACGCACCCAATACTCCTGCCCTAACCCAAGGTCCCCCTACTCGCCAGCAGGTCCAGATTGAGGTTTGCCAGCTAATACGCACACACCCCCCACGCACACCCATCTGGGGAAGATACAGGCACTCAGGTCCCCCAGCAGCTGGCACCTGGCACACAGGCTGTGTCCTGTGGTCCTGCTTCAGCTGCCGGTGCTGGTCCTCTCACTCGTCTCTCTCACACCTGTCCCCCCAGTAGCTGGTTTTGGGACATGCACTCTTCCCATCCCATGGCTGGGTTAAAAATGCCCACTCGCTCCAGGCATTGACACCAAGACCGCACTCGCTCCCATAGCTGACCCCACAGGTCAGGGGCACCCACACCCCTGGTCTGACACCAGTTCCTGGCACCAATTTTCACTCGCACACTTACAGGTTTCACTGGTAACTGGCACGTAGTCCTTGCAGCACACACATATACACCAGGATAGAGAGTGAGATTATGCAGAGAGATAGGTAAGAAAAAGATTTAATAAGAAGATATAAGAAGATAGGACAGACTGCAGTGATCAGGTGCAGGAATCAGCCAGACAAGTGCACTGAGTAGCCCTGTTTTACACATGCCTGACCCCTTTTGTACCCTTTTAAGTCTACCTCCCTCTTTGTTCCTCCCTGCTTCCTCTTCCCCCTGTACATCCCTCATAGAATCATACAGCTCTATTGATTCCCACACCCCTCCCAGTCTGGGATCCTCCTGATTTACAATCTTACCAGTTGCAAAGTTCAGGCCGATCTTCCTGGAAGTGGCACCTGTACTTTCTTGATAGCTCATTAATTAGTGTGAGTGGTGAGGTTTGTTTCTCATCATTATCTCCATGTTTGTTTTGTCAGGTCTATGTGTCTGTATATTTTGTTTCTGTTTTCCCCTTTTTTCCCTTAGTCTCCCAATTGACAAATCCCTAATCAGATAACCTCGCTGGAATAAAGATTCTCACACACCCTCTTCAATTAGTATGACTGACCAGGTTTGGTTGTGGTCACTGCCTCCCTTATCATTTGTCGGTGAGGTTTGTGTCCCTGTATGTTCGTGTTTATGGCTTCCTCCTTTTTTTATTACCCCTTGTTGCATTGAAAAAGGTCCTTGACCAGATACCTTAAAAGAGCAAATTCTCTCCTTCCACATATCCTTACAGAAACATATTATGAAAGCAGCTATTTGACGGCTGGGTCCCACTGGGATTCAGGCACTGAGATTCAATAAAAGATCTTATGTATTCCTTGGCCAAAATGAGAAGCCTCCCAAACGACCTACCTGCCCCTTAAGGGACTGAAAGTTCATAGGTAGTCAGTAAACACTTTTAAGTGTGCAACATTTGCCAAAATTTGAGATACTTTGAAAATAGGGTTAATAACTTGGAACAAAACAATACCACGTTACAGCAATAGCCAGATGATATAACCCAGTACTCACACTAAAAGCCTCTAAAGACAGCCAGAAGGTATAGTAACAGTGTGTATGACAAATTGAAGACATCACATGCAAACATACAAATTCCAGTTGATCTTTTCTCAAAGGATTCAATCAGTGGTGAGGGCTAATTGCTTTTTCCCTAAGGCCCATGTTCAGATTTCTGTCCTACCTTTGTAATGAAGGTGCTGCAGATTGCAGCCAAGAAGAAGAAGATTGCCTCTAGTACACAGGTATCCCAAACTATACATCAATATTAAATACCTCAATCTTAACACAAGCACAGGTTAACACAGATTTCATTTCTGCCTTTGCATCTATAGGCAGACTCAATATTTTCATCCCTTTGGTTCTTCAGTTTGGTGCCTTATATTTCTGACAGGCAGGAGGGAAGAACAGGGACAGGTGGAATAAAAATTAGATGATAATTTACATTTTCCCAACCACTTCACCAGTTTGAAGCACAGCATTAAAACTGCCACAATATGGTTCTACCATGCAAGATATTGTTGATGGCATTGTTAATTATTTTGGCTTAAAGTAGGTTCTGCAAGAGGTAATAAGTGTCACCCGTAGCTTGTCATTATATGACGTGAAAAAAGATTATTGTTTCTATGAAGAGCTATTAATATAGATGAACTGCATTGTAGTAATGTATTTCTTACTGTGAAGAGCTGTTATGTTATCACTACTGAATTCTCATCCAGGTGTAGGCAAATTTAAAACCATGAAAGTAATCCTTATGTCATCTTCTAATCTGCACTCATGTCTTCATAATTACATAGCCTGCTGCCTCAGATGAACCAAATATATCAGTTTTTAGTTTCAAACCTGTTTACACAAATCTGTAATTTTTGAAAAAAAGTATTGGTGACTACAGACCAAAATAGTGATACTGTATAGCTCCTTCACTCTGAAATGTGTAGGTCCTTCACTCCAAAATACAAAACAGATAACTAAGAAAGTTGTACTATAGTTATTTTCTAGGTATCTTCCTCAGAATTTACACCAAAATAGAGATAATATAGAGAAATTTGTGCATTTGGAGCATGCTGGTCAAACAGTTGTACTGAAGAAGCAAAAGAAACTTTCCCACAGAGTTATGAAAACTCAGGGGAAAAGAACAGGCGCAAGAGACACCATCCATACACTTTCAACAACAGAGAACCCCTTCTCCCAATCCCAGCTTGAGTGCAGAAGGCACAATAGTCAGAAATGTTTACTCCTACAGCTTAATTAACAAATAAAATCTTGAACGATATAGATTTATAGTAGACACTATATGCTGAAGCATATACAATCCTACCTCCAGAGTTTTATTGAGTGCAACTTGAACTTCTTTTATGTAACAAAGGCTACAAATCCAGTCCATGACTATAAGTGTTATGTAATACATGGAAAACCTCAGTATGTCAGTTGGTACTGCTAACACAAAATAAGTTTTATACAAAAGATAGATAGGGACTTAAACTAATGCAGCTAAAAATGAGGAGTGTTATTGCTCAGAATTGCTCAGAAATCCAAAAATTATTTCTATCAAGAACTGGAAAAAAACCTTTCCTGAATATTGTATGCATCCTAACATTCTAGGCTCTCTTACAGTGATAATCACTGTGCTATATCAGTTGTATTTGGCATAGGCAAATTGTATGGATAGGCATTTGTATGGATGTTGTACTACTTCAGCTTTTGTTTTAGTGGTCCATTACTCTCCTGCTCTCACAATTAGAAAATAGTGTCTATTCTTGGGGTAATGTGTCCTCTTTAACTCTCTGATAACAGGGTTCCCTTTCTCTATATTTGTATATGCACGACATCACAGTAAGAACAATTCTTATCAGCCCTGCAAAACTGGAGAGCAGTGCTTCTTACCCTCAGGCACCATATCCCAACGTGTTATTTCCTAGATGTTCACGTATCTTCCTCACAGAGCACTCTTTCAGGAGCCACAGTACACAGTACTCAGTCATGTTAGAGATTAACTCCTCTGCTGAGGATAGGAATAAATAAAACTCTGGGGACACAGTGAAAACCTAGACTTATCATGAAAGAATGGTTCTGATTCTACAGGATGGGATATTCTGGCCTATGTTTTCTCCTTCTGGACCTTCCTCTTTTATATTACAACTGGATAAATTCATTTGTTTCTGCAAAAGACTGCTGAGTACTTATACTAAAATCTGTTCCACAGGGAGACTGGTGCTAACTACAGATCTGTCAGGCGTGGTGGGTGTTGCTGTCTCTCTTCACAGTTAGGAAATGCAGTTTTTTATTGCAGCTGTTTGTCAAGAGACTGGATCACTAGTACAAAATGAAGGAACTCCCACAGGAATCTGAGATGTCTGAGATGTGTTAGGGCAGAATTTACTTACAGACCAAATCTGGGTTGCAGTTCGCCAAAATCCACATTGCTTGAGAGTCTGGTTAAATACCTGTGTGTTTCTGAATACACCAAATAAGAGTTGGTACAGTCTGCACAGTCCTCCTAACTTCCCATTCAAAACTGATCCTGTGTCAAACACTTTTGTGGGAGTACTTTCTGGGATTATTTTAAGAGGAAGTACATGAAATGTGTAGTAAAGTGAAATAAAGGGCAAAACATGTTACTTTGGTTACACAGCTACTTTAATGTTTGTTAGGCCAGCTCTCTCTCTTGTGGCTATGTAGCTTGGCTTAGTCAGGAATTGCACTAAGCGTAAGGTAAGTCACTACAGCAACATAATCACAGTAGTGTCACTTGTGCCCAAGAAGCAATCCTGAAAGATACTAAATAAGTGCCTGCCATTTTAAAAGAAATGGCAATTGGAAATGAAAATAAAATGTATACCATAAAGATCAAATGGAATAACATTTTAAAGTGCTGGTTTATACAGAGTAAACCATAGAGAAAGTCATGGGTCAAAATCAATTGGTTTTAAAAAGACTACTACTGGCATATTTGAGGGATTACATAACCACAAGTCAATAAATTCAGAAAATTACTGTGATGTGTTTTTGGTGGCTACACGCCACAAATTCTCAACCATTTCAAAGCTGAAATACAAGGGAAACATCATGTTTTAGTACTTCCAGTGATCCATACCTTTAAACCATCAATTTGATCATTACAGAGGCTACTGAGAATTGGTTGTAGAAGACAAATATAGGTCACTGCAATCTGCTATGCAGGTAAATGCCAGGATGTATTTCTGCCCTTATTGTGCTGCTTGTTTTAGAAAGTCATATCTCTGATGTAAGGCAAAAATTGCTAGTGCTGTAGAATTTGCAGAAGTGTTGTTTTGGCTTAAAACAATAGTTCAGTTGGTCCAGTTTGCTTTTCTGAAAAGTAGGTAATAGCCAATGCTTTTGAGAAAAGTCCAGAAAGTTCTGTAATGCACAACTCTCCAGAGGGAAAATATATTCCTGACCTCAGGCAGCTTAGTGTTTGACTTATGCCCTAAAGCATAAACATCTGCATGCTGTATACTTTTAACTTGTTTTATGCAACAGTGGGTAATTTTTACATATTTACAATTTTTTAATGCATTTTTAAATAAAAAATATTTACATCCTGATATTTTGTGCCTAGATACTGGTCAAGAGTTCATACAGGACAAGTCCCATCTCCCATTGTAGACTCTATTTATATAGAAGAGTACCTTAAAAGCTTGGGCACAGCAAAAAATATATGTAGCCTCATGTAATTTCATCTTCCTAGGCAGGCTGGAATATGAGGATGTGTAACGCTGTCCTTTTATAACACTGACATCTTCTGTGATACTAATTTAGGTTTCTGTTTCAAATTTCATATTGTGATCTGGCAGACAGATTGGAGCAGACAATATCCAGATCATAGAGCTGCCAAAATGCTCTTCAACTGTGTGAAAGAAGCTACTCTTCAGCAAAGTCAACATCCACCCATCACAGGAAACACATTGAGTAAGACAGTCCAAGTCCCAGCTTGAACAAAATTATGTTTTTTTTTATGTTGGAGACAACATTTTGTCTTATTTTAAGAGTTTGCTCATTATTTACTTCATCAAAATGTTGCATTGTTTAAACTGCTCACTATGGGTCTAAAGCAGGTAAAGAGCCTATCTAAAGGCCATGGGAAAAAGTACCCTATGACTATGAGGTTAAAGACAAGCTGAACCTTTGTACAGCTGCATGGAAGTCGGGAGGAGAACATAGGAAACACAAGAAGCCTTCCTTCCATTCATCCTCACATTGCTCTCAAGGGAACTCTACAGAGACTTTACATGCTGTGGAAAAATGCACGTCCCCAGACTATCCGTAAAGAGGGAGTCAGAGTGATGACGTAGTCTTCTGTCCATATTCGACCCAGGCAGGGCTTCATACTGAGAGAGGAACTTTGAAGAGGCACTGTCCTTGCCCTGTCCCTCCCTGAGCTTCCTCAGCTGACACAGAGTTCTCCTCAGACAGCACAGGGAAAGTCTATGTGAAGTGGAAACAGTCTAGTACTGCAGTAATTTAGGGAAACTATCTATTAGGGAAAGAGCTAATATGTTTTGCTGGGTTTTCAAATGTCTCTATCACAGAGACATTTGTGTAAGAAAAAGCTTTGTGTAAGAAAACCACCATCACTACCATGCCTCTATTTCCCAAGCCAGGGAAACGGAAAGTTTTTAGTAGGTCTCTGTGTTTACCTGTTCAAAGGAGAGTGCTTCAGGATGGTTGATGTTGAAGATTAAAGACAGACCCAAATTTCTTCAGTATATTTCTGAGATATCAGGGTCATAAAATGAGAAGTAGAATGGAGACAATACAGAGGACAGGTTTAAACATGAGTCTTAAAATCTCATTGAAGAAACCAGAGGGAACCCTTTGCAAAATGTGTATGAATTCAGCTACCATATATATCTGTAAGCCAGAGAGTTCAAAAAGATAAAAATCTGGGGAAGAAAGTGGAAATATTTGAAAAATATTTATAGAATATATAGTACTAGTTCCTTCTGCTGAACTGATATATAGCTTGTCTCATATTGTACATGGCTGCCTATGAACAATTTGCTCTAAGCGTATTTGATTAAGCTACATGCCCAGTGACTTATTTCTTGAATTTAGGAAGGACAACCTTTGCCCTTAATTATTTTGTTCCTCAATTCTGTGAAATGGTTACGAAATAAAAATAATGATGGTTGGGCCACTGTTGTATGCCCCAAACCAAAATCAAACAAATAAACAAACCCATCTCATCCCAAAAAAATGATCATTGGATTCTTCCTTAAAATAAGTTAGCAGATGAAGTTACCCCAAAAATACACAGTTTGAACTGAAGAGAACTTTAATTTGAAGTTTCAGAGCATTTAAAATTCTTTTGATCAAAGGGGAAAAAAGTCATTTGTGAGTCTAAAGAACTGGAGATGGCAATTATAGGAAAATTAATATATGCTTCTTCCTCTCCTCAGAAAATAATACCTTCTTTCAAAAGCATTAGAGAGAAATAGAAAATAGTTAGGTAATTCTGTACACAGTGTTCCCACTAAATAATGTATTATATAGGAGCAACTGAGATGAACTGGGTAAATTCAAGTAGATGAAGAGATCTTTCAGACACTGATTGGATGGCCCCTATTGAACTCTGTTCAATAAATTCTGTTAAAAGGTCTTTTCATTTTCTCTGCAATACCACAAAAAATATGATATCTTCTTCCTAAATAAAACCTACTATTTAAAGAACCTGTATGACTTTCGGAAAGCAGAGTTGGGAACAAATTCCCCTTACTTTTGACGCTTTGTTTCACATATACTTAAATGTGGCAATATCCCACCTACATGGACATCCTACCCATATGAAGTGGTTTTCTTTTGAATTTCATACATATATTTTTGTAGATATATATATATGTATATATGTATGTATGTGTATATAAGAAACCACTGGCTAACAATCTTTTATCTTTTTTTGTTTTAGGCAAATAGGCTTGATCTGTGTACATATTCAGGTAATTTAGGGAAATAACTATCAGTTTACAGCTAATTAACAGAAGGAATAGAGGCTCTATGCTTCCAAGATATTGTAATGACGTTATTAAAACATTCATGCTGTATTATCCAGATAGAACAGCTGCATTGTCACACAACAGCATTTTGAGTCAATCATGAAATTAGGCCATCTGACTGAATGCCAATTTGTAAAGAGTAAAACAGTGGTAAAAAAAGATGTGGTGTTAAATGAAAGTAACATGGCAGGATATGCATGTTATACAGCATAGGCTTCTGCAACTGAGAAAGCCATTTCAGGCTCCCTTTGTATCAGTGAAGAGCTGGTCAATATATTTATTGAGCCCAAGACATGACTTACCTCAACCCAAACTAGAATCCCTCAATGCTCTTTCTTGTCTTTCTAGCAAATAGAACAATTTATAGATTAAGTATTTCTACATTGGCAGATAGTCTTACATTGCAAGGCAATTGTAAAAACAACAACGACGAAACCCCCCAAAACCAAACCAAACCAAAACAAACACAAATAAATTGACTAGATGTCATCATACTACATTATTTACAAATCTGTAAATTCTCACTTCTAGTTTTCGAAAGGAACATCTTTTGAAAGTTCAGCTTCACTGGATTATTTTAAGACCTTGTGTCCTTGTTTGATTTCTTCCAATATGTTGTAAAATCCAAACTATATTACCAGAAGTAAGAAAGGGGTTTTTAGCTGATATTATATGCTAGAATTATTACAATTTCGGCACCTTTTCAATTAGGCAAGGAATGCAGGGTTTAACTTCACAGGTTGTTAACATCTAATTAGAGAAAATACAGTTCTGGGTTTGAATTTGGCATTTGAATATGTGTTTTATAGCTTCTTCAAAATGTAAAATTGGTTGGTATATAAAAACTTTAATTTTAGTTTAATAATCAGTTGCCAGAAATTTTTGAAGTAAAATAGTTCTTCTTATCTTAATGTGGAACATTGCAAAGAAACAATGTACAATGCAGAAGCAGGATGCACATGCACATATATTTTCATTCTCTTCTAGGTTAATATATACATAATTTTAACATATGTTTCTGGAGCAAACACAAGCTAAAGTCTACAACCTTCATGATTTTGTTGATGGTTAGCCAAATGAATCTGCACATAGTGGAATATGTAGATTTTTCTGTGTAGACCTGCACATAAATTAGTTTAATTTCTATTAAAGTATTGCTTCATCAATCAGTAATGCCCCAGAGACCAGTTATGACTGTTACAGAAATTCATCTTTAGAGCAAAGTAATGTTTCATCATTATATTTGTGTCATGATTACACTGACAGGTTAATTTCAAAGGTAAGTTATTGAGAATTCAGGCATATTTGTCAAACAGACAAATGAAAACATTGTGTATATTCATTTTCTGAAACAAGAAGGCATAACTATCGAAGAGTTGGCAAGGACTGAAGTTGAAAACATTTGCTGCATTCCATGTCAGGAATTTCTTAACATTCAACCACGGACACAAGTAAAAAGCAAAAGGAACCTTCACTGAAACCAGTAACCAAAGTTCTGTGGAATTCCTGAGGCCCAGATTATACTTACGCAGTTCTAGCTCTTTGAGTTATAGAAAAATCATCAAAACCAGAACACATCTTCTTTTTGCTTTTGAGGCATTCAGAAATAGATTTTTCCTTCATACTTGTCACACAGATAGAATGGTCTTCAAACTATTTAACTAAAGGATTCCTACACAAAGTCTTTCAAATATAGTATCCAACATGGCATTCCACTGTGTTCTCAGCAGGCACAGTTAAACACAGTGATTCTGTGAACTAGACTTCTGGATGGGATGAAGTACCTAGCCCATTTGTCTAAACACACTCAGTTCTTCATCTTCTTTAGAAGGCCTGAGTGCAAATGAGAGTCACATATATGTTAGTTAGTTCTTTTGTTCTCTAATTTAAAACTTTAACTACATCTCTGTTGCTCATTAGAGGTATTTATTTTTCACAAGAGCATTTCTCAATGAGACAAACCAGAGAAACAAAAATATTACTCAGTTTCTAAGATTTCAGAAAATAACTTCTGAACGCCTCAGATCAAAACCCCTTATCAAGGCATACTGTCCATGAAGTGCCAAAAAGTTACTCCATGAAAATAGCTCTCATCCCAGACATAATGGAAGCATCTAAAACCTTGAATCAGTTTTGAAAAATTTGGGCAACATTTATATCTGCTAATGGTTATGGTTGACTGCATGGGAACAAGAATGACAATCACAGAAAATAACTCTTCCCTATAAATGTACACAAGTATATATGTATGTGTTTAACATGAGTAGTCTGTAATTCATTAGGCTTCAGATTTCATAAGATATATCACTGAATTAATTTTTCAATTATAGTGTGTAGCCTATCTGTTAAACTGTCATTTAAGCCAGCTACCCACAGGCAAAAATATCAAGGCAAATAAAAAAACAAAAAAGGGCACAAAGAAGGATATTATCAGGAACTGTGGTTTGTATAATGTTCTTGTTATTAAAAAGTTTTCAAAATGGATGGGTTTGTAATCCTAAGTAAAATGTTTGGAATCACTAGGTACAGCTTTCAAAAGCAGAACTTCTACATGCATACACAAATAGTCAGCACATTGCAGCTTCCCAGGCGACTTGCTTGCCTTTGCAATTTAGAACATATCCATATATCTTGATATCTTAATTAAAATGAGGTTGAATATGCCTGGAAGAGACATTCCCAAAATTGGCCCACTCTGCAATTTTCTGAGACAGCTGTGAAACTTCATCTGTCTGCCTAGAAACTTGAGGTTGCACGTGACAATAAAGGTGACAGAAAAAAGCTGTGGACAGAACATAGAAGATTAAAAGCAGATTACAGCTATCCCACAAAAGTCAGAGCTTTAGCTTTCATTCCATCATCCTGAAGTCCTGATTCCACTGACTGTAATGAAGCATACTTCTCATAGCTAGTTTCTCTGGAGCAGTCGTTACAGACTTTAAAAAGAACCTGAACATACTCATTAGACACACCTGGAAACATTTTTTTCAGAAAGTGTGTCAACAAACATCTCTTTTGACAGGATTTTGGAAAGTGTTTGTGCATGATCACATACACCAAACTGAAGACTGTTCCTTGGTTGGATAGTCAGGGCAGCTCGGTGAAAGAAAACAGAGGGAAGCTTAGCAGAGCTGGATAAGCTCCAGTAAACATATTTGATGTGTGAGACTTTTTTCTTCTTTCTTTCAAAGCTTTTAGGTTCTGTTTATCTTCATACTACTGCATTTTCAATTACCCTTCCCACTTATAATAGTATGAAATATAAGGACTCTGCCATTGTCACGAATGGGTGGTTTTAAGGCTGCGTAAAGAATCACTGGCGAGGTATTGGCAAAGGGTGGTTTTAATAGAAATTTATAGAAACGTGACTTAACAGAATCTGATGGCAAGGTTCACTCTATTACTTATTACATGGATTAAGTTACACAAGGGAAAATCGTATTAGAATTGTGTTGGAATGATTTGTACAGAGATTAAGAGTAAAGGGGTTAAAAGATAAAAAGGATAAAAGGGTAAAAGGTAAAAGGAAAAAGGGGACCCTCCTGTTGAGTCACGAGGTTCAGAAGTGATCTGACTGGACCCAATCTTAGTCTCAGACTTGGGCAAGGGTTTATGACTAAAGGGTTAAAGGATTTAACAGCTTACAATGCTTAAACATTAATCAATTTGACAGCTACACAAAGAACTAGTCAAGTTACTACAAATACTACAAAGATTAAAATAACTTAACTACAGGTTATTTTTGTTAGTAACAATATAGATAAGCATGCAAAAGATTTAGATTAGTTCATACATATATACAACTACAGATAACTGTAAGCACGCAAAAAGAGAAAATCTAGTACAGATAACTGTAAGCGCGCAAAAGAGAAGATTCAGTACAGATAACTGTAAGCGCGCAAAAGATCTAGATCAATCAATACATATGAATTTGGCACCAAAGATAAATAAAAGGCTTAAAGTTAAAGGTATACCTGTTAAAAATTCCCCTCGAGTCCCATGAAATACTCACGTCAAATGCTTTGGCATTTCTCAACAGGCAAAGAGTTGAGCCCCGAGGAGTGTCACAAATTCGAGTTTGCGGATTCTGAGAGGCGTCCCACTCAGAGGGAGGTTCTGGATGCAGCCCGCTGCGGTCCAGGAGAGCTCAAAGGGTCTCACTTGGGACCGCTGTTTATAGGTTTGCAAGATAATAGGCTTTAGTCATCAGTAACTTTCCATTTTGGCTACTATCCGAGGTGGTCCAGGGTAGTAATTACGGTATTGTTTCATGGTAACAATGATATTGTTCCACTTGAGCTATGATCCAGGTAGGGAAAGCTTCAGAGCTGTCAGAGGTGACGAATCATCTCTTGTTTCTGCTCCCTACTTTGATCATGTAACTAGTGTCCCTGGTATGATCAATGTTGTTCCCCACCTTAGCCATGCAAGAGTGCTTGGTATGGCCAAGGGACGCTTAACAGCCCGACTCATACACAATGGCTAAAGCTTAACAAAAGGTTCTGAGATCATATCGTAGCCCAGAGGAAAAGGGGGGGGGGGATGCACCTCCACAGCCATTTTGATTTGATGCTTGATTTGAGTCACTTGCTTTAGACTAGTTCAAGCAGGACGGTCTATCCAGGGTGCCAGGACAGCAAGATCTGTTGGTTTCTACAGCTACATAGGTTGTCATTTCACCCATGCATAGGGCTCGTGCATAGGGAAGGTCTGAGATTTATGATGTGAACTACAGTGAATTTCCAAAAATTCAATTTTATTTACCAAGATTTTTGACATGTGATAAAAATACCATAAGCACTTTTAAATGCTGGCTTTAAAATTAATCAAGCATGGTATAACACTGTCTTGTGTCCTGTACATTGATACTGTGATAGAGAGAGAAAAACATTTCTCAGTGTCGTGTCTTCCTTCATAAAAAAAGACATACCAAAGAAATGCTCCACTTGTGACATGAGGTCTTAAACAGCCCAGTATATTGATGCAGGATGTATTTTATGCTCTGTGCCCATCACTCGCCTTGTGTATGTGCTGTAATCAGCAAAAGGTGTAAAAACACATTTTGTTCCTGCTTGGAAGAGCAGAAAAGTGGCTCCCACAGCACATTACTGCAACATGCCCAGAAGAGTCTTACAGTAGGAAGCAGGCATATTTATTCAGAAAGCGGTGTGTCTATTCCTTCATTCTTCATCATTACTTGTGTCTGTAACAGGAGCCCTGGTAATGTATTGGGTCCTCTTATCCCTAGCATTATACACATAATGAGAAAACAGTCCTGCCCTGTAACAGAAAGGTCAGGATTTAGCATTATAACTGTTGCTCTAATTTTATCCTAATTCCATGGCTAACAAGAGAGTCAGCTGCTTTTTGTGTTCACTGCACAATTGCAGAAAGCAAGGTGGATTGACTTTAGCAAAGAATTAATAATTGGATGATGAGTGCTTCTTTTTCATGTGATGTGGTACAGTCCTTTCTTATTTGGATCAACATTCAATTTAAAATAGATTTTTCTGAAGCATTTGCAGACCAGTGCGTAAAAGCTTTCCTCCTTGAAATACAGGAGCAACTTTTCCATTTCCTGTAATGTATATAGATCTTCATGGTGAAACAACTACTGAACACCTTCAGTAGTACAGAAAAACTGTATTTGAGGCAATTTTTAGCATGATAAGAAAGGAAGAGAAAAGTGAACTGGGCTAATTTGGGGATAACTCATGGAAAATATTGGAAAGATACGAATGTGATTAATTTGGAGTTGTATGGTGATTATTTCTGAATGTGATACAGCTATATAGATTTTTCTGAATATCCTAAAGGGATTAGCCTGCATAGGGCAAAGCTTGATGATATCTTGTACAGAATTAATTCAGTGAAAGTCTGCTCACGCAAGAAGGTAAGTGGACAGTAGCCCAGATAACCTCTTTGCAAGCAGAACCATTGACTTCAACGTTGTAGCTTCTTCCAAGTTATCCGTAAAGGTCTAATGGGGCTCAGAAGAATACCAGGGTTTAGGGCAACGATGGCATATTCTCTGAGAGAGGGGAATGAGGGTGATGTCATTTGTCAGGCATTGAGGGATCTGCAGAAAGTCAGACATGCTTCTGCGAGCTCATGAATATTATAAATATTATAAATATTATAAATACTATAAAGGATCAAGTCTGGGCTGCTGCACAGCAACAATAAAAATGGGAGGCTACTGGGCAAGATATATGCAGGAGGCATGATTTCTTTGCTCTTCCTCTCTGTGCCTCCAAACACACATATTTGAAT
Source organism: Pelecanoides urinatrix (assembly GCA_013400755.1). NCBI lineage: Eukaryota > Metazoa > Chordata > Aves > Procellariiformes > Procellariidae > Pelecanoides > Pelecanoides urinatrix. The sequence goes on along the minus strand of VZTQ01002624.1, from coordinate 83,868 downwards.
AGAACAGCAGGTTATGATAGGAATAATCTTGCCTGCATTCTCCATGTGGTATTGGCTCCAGGATCTGACAAAACACTCTGTCTACAAACACAAAGAATGAACTGTACCAAGATATGTTTCTTCCTCAACATTTCCTCCACCTCTCAACTCATTTGCTCACGCCTTCAGAAATACAGCAGTGCTCTGGCTATGCTACAGACCTCCTCCCAATTAATTTCCTATTGTTCTCTTCATGGTGGAACAAGGCAGCTCTGATTCAGTTTTGCAGAGGAAAAGTAGTACATTCAGCCAATAGCTGCTTCATAAACAGACTCTCTGTATCCAGAAAAAAAAAAAAAAAAAAAGAATGCAGGTTAAATGGAGTCCTCTTGTGCACCAGACTGAGTCTCATCTTAAATGATATATTCAAGAATAAGTTTTAAAGGCTATTGTATTCATACAGCCATTAAGTGACGAGCAGTACGTACCTGAATTTGTCCTACCTACTGAGGAAAATGCACTTGCTCTGCCTTCTGACTGAGAATAGAAGAATCACAGGAGTCCATTCTAGGAAAGATAAAGGCTTAGTGAACATGTATATATGTTTAGGGGGGGAGAGGGCAGGAGTGAGGAGAAGGGAGATTCACTCAAGTAGATAAAGAAATTCTCAGAGGAACAATGGCCTTACGCCAATGTCATCTCTCAGAGTATTCAATGATTTGATTGAAAGAATCATGTTTTAATTTCTATGTAATTAGCACATCTAAATGACTCCTCATTTTTCCAAATAATTTTGAGTTCACTTTTTATGCAATATGATGTTTAATATTAATCTTGATTTATTATGTGTAAAGTAGCTAATAATGCATATCATATAGATGTCTTCTCTGTGCTTCATTTAAGCAACTGCAGTGTGTGGAATAGATCATTATCTGAGGTAAACAACAAGTCACATTGATTTACACCAGCTGAGAATGTGGCTTGGTGACTGTAAATCAGAGAGTTATATATTTAAGTCTAACAAAATCAGAGGAGGATTTAAGGTACTTAAAGAACCTGCTAGTTTCAATGTCAGCCAAATAGAAGCTCCAGTATTTCAGTAAATGTGAAATGAACCACAGGGAAGGATGCAGGAGTATTATTAATCCACAACAACATTTTGTCTTGGAAAGCAGTGATTCGTAGAAGGATTTAGGGGTCATTGTAGCTAATCACCTCAGCATGAACTTTTAGCACAATACTGCAGTGAAAGGGCCTAATGCAACCTTCATATATATATATGAACATGAGCCAGCAGTGTGCCCAGGTGGCCAAGAAGGCCAACGGCATCCTGGCCTATATCAGGAATAGTGTGGCCAGCAGGAGTAGGGAGGTGATCATGCCCCTGTACTTGGCGCTGGTGAGGCCGCACCTTGAGTACTGTGTTCAGTTTTGGGCCCCTCACTACAAGAAGGACATGGAGGTGCTGGAGCGTGTCCAGAGAAGGGCAACGAAGCTGGTGAAGGGCCTGGAGCACAAGTCTTATGAGGAGCGGCTGAGGGCACTGGGGTTGTTTAGTCTGGAGAAGAGGAGGCTGAGGGGAGACCTCATTGCACTCTACAACTACCTGAAAGGAGGTTTTAGCGAGGTGGGGGTTGGTCTCTTCTCCCAAGTAACTAGTGATAGGATGAGAGGAAACGGCCTCAAGTTGCACCAAGGGAGGTTTAGATTGGACATTAGGAAAAAATTCTTTACTGAAAGAGTGGTCAGGCCTTGGAACAGGCTGCCCAGGGAAGTGGTGGAGTCACCATCCCTGGAGGTATTTAAAAGACGTATAGATGAGGCGCTTAGGGACATGGTTTAGTGGGCATGGTGGTGTTGAGTTGACAGTTGGACTCGACGACCTTAGAGGTCTTTTCCAACCTTAGTGATTCTATGATTCTTTGATTCTATAGTGGGTAATACTGACAAGCAAAAAAGCAATTTTGCCTCTCTACATAGCACTGGCAAAATTGCTGCTGGAACGCTGTTCTCCATTCTAGTGTTCTTGCAGCAAGCAAGGTACAATAATGTTGAACACAATTTGAACAAGAGGTACAAGATGATCAAGTACTGGACATAAACTTTATGATGTAAAATTGTTTTTAGTGATGTATGAAGTGTGTCCCATCATTACCCATTACTATGTCCCGTCAGTACTGGAGTGTGCTACTCATGAACAAGGAAGAACTTGTTGGGGATACAATAAAGAGTGGCAGTCTTGGCTGTAGCAACCATGCAATAGTGGAGTTCAAGATCCTAAGGGGATGGAGGAAGGAGAGCAGCAGAGCACAGATCCTGGGCTTGAGGCAATTTATGGCTGTGCATGTGAGGACAGAGGCATCTCAAATACAGGAGAAAATCACAGTGACCCAATAAGTATGATTTGTTTCCAAACACAAGATAAGCCATCTAGCCACGCAGTGGAGATGAATGCTTGAACATATGACAATTTTAGCCCTGATTCATCCAAGGCAAAATATGAAACTGCTTTTTCTTACGTTACTTGTTGCCAGATTTTTAATCCTGGAGCACCTGAAGAAGACAGTCTTTTCATTACATCTCTAATTCCACAGTTACATAGGGCTTTTGTCAAAATGTTCCTTCCTCCAGAATAGACTGTCTGGTTATAAAGAAAATAAACTAATGTTTTCATAGTTTATTCTCTTAACAATCAGAAAGTGTATCAAAGTAGGATATATTGCCAAAGGATTTTTTAACATTTGCAAGGTATATAAAATTATCTTGAAATACATTTACTAAGGAAATTATGTTATATTTTAATGGAGTTTATTTTCTTAATGATTAAAGACCTTTTTTTACTACCTTTTTTTAAAATTATTTTTTAATGTTTTTAAGAGTGAAGGCACTAAGTCCTTGGCACAATCAGAAACACATTCTTCTTCCAACCTTGAACTTCATGTAAAGTTTTTAAAAACTTGTATGTTTTAAACATTTCCACTTCTTCCTATGTGAAGTTTCCAGGTTTCTCAGTTGTGCATTAAAACAAATTCAGCAGAATGGATGATAATTCCCCCTTTCTAATCAAAGAAGCCAGCTTTCAAAAACATTACAGTGTCAAGTAGATTGCAATGGCTGTAGAAAACAAGCAGAGGAGTTTCATATTCAGAGCAGCGACGTTGGAAAACAGCACCAGAAAAGAAGAAAAATATACTAATAAACCAGTATTTGAAGAAAAATATACTAACCATTTAAATGAGTATTTTCCCAATAGATGATAAGCATCTAATCACAAAGACACCTTCAAATATTTTCTCTGAGTTACTTGTGCTTCTTTCAGAACTGAGAATTAGAACCTGTGATCATTCCTTAGTTGGGAAAATATTATGATATTATTATTTTAGTGCTATTTTTCAGACAGATTACCAAAGACAGCTAGATCTGAACTGCCAATTGGAGGTGCTAATCTTTGTCCAAAAACCTGCCTGTGCAGCTGGAATGTCAGTGAGCTGACCACAGTTAGTCAGTATGAATCCAGATTTTGATCTTGGACTTCTTGTGCTAACAGTTGTGCACTTTTAAAATATATTAAGAATTGTTTGTTCTTAAATTATTTATTCTTTTGATGACAAGCTATTACTATGAAACATTCAAAGTGAGTTTTAATTGACAGAAACAAAACTTAAAACCAATTCATCTTTTTGTTTGATCTCAATATAATGCTTAAACAATGAGAAATGACAGGGTGTGAGTAATGAAACTATAATTCACATCTTGTGCATGAGCAGGTACAACACTGGAATCTGAGTGTTGTTAAATTCACAAGGTGTGAAATATTATACCATAACTGAACAACCAGTCAGCTCTTAATTTAACAGAAAAAAAAATGATTGGAACAAGGTGCAACAACAAGAAGAAGCAAAACTTCACACTACCAGCTGGGTAATTTTGTGTAACATTACACCAAAAAAGAGGAGTTTCTAGATATGCATTACTCATACAGAAAAGATAATCAAGATTTTCCTGTAGGTTTTCAGAGGATTCAGAAGTGTTTACGTACGTGCTGCCAGACCAGGTGAGCTCTGAGTGATGTATGCTGTGTTTGCTCTCAGGTGCTTGTTGGCTCCTGGGAGATGTGGTGATTAGTGCTCTAGCCTCAGCTCGGGGGAGAAGTACCCTGACCTGGAGAGCTAGACCATTTGTGCAGAGATAGGAAAGTACTGAGGGGAAGATTTTAAAATTCTAAATTCTGAAGATGTGAGTCATAGGTGATGTAGGTAACCAGTGGGTCTGCCTTATCATGCCCTTCTTTTGTATTTACAAATAGATTTCCTTTGATGGAAATTCAGCAGTCGGTGTCCGTGGATCTTTTCAGAAGACTATTCAGCTTCCTGTTCATTCAGCCTTCAACTCCAAGAGAGGATAAAAGCTGTAGAAGTTCCTTGTTTGTTTGGGTTTTTTTTAACACACCTTCACAATTACTTTGTTAAACTACTACTTCGTCATTACTCCAGTTCAGAATATTTTCATTGAAAGTTTTGGGTAAGAAACATTGTTGTTTGGTAACGTTTATTTATTCTTTCAATAAGTTCTTCATACACTTTTATTTTAGAAATTTAATATTTAAGAAGGCTATTTTGCTTTGTTCTCATTATAGTAATGAAGAAACAGCAAAGAAAGTCAGATCTGGCTTCAGAATATGGAATCAAGGCTCAGAAATGTAAAGAAAATCAGTCAGTCAATTAGCCAGTCAGGGGATTATTTTCTCCCATTGCAATGTAAGTAGTTAAGTATAACTAGTCTGGACCTTGACACAGGTTCTGTCATTGTCTTTTTCAGTCTCTACAAAGTTCATAATTAGGGAGTTTTGATTTAGCTTTTAATAGAAATTTTTCTGAGGAATGCAGATACTAAATTTGTGTTCAGAGGCTGAAATTATTATCCCTTATTTAATTTCCTGCATACCCAAAGAAAATCTGGTGGCAGTTACATCAAAGGTCTTTTTCATTTTCACCTTTGAACAATCATAAATTCTGAAGTTTTAATTTCATTTCTCTTTCTATCTTCATTGCATGTGCGTTTGACTTTTCATAAGGAAAAGATTTTTCTGCTACTCCAAGAAAAATATTAACCTTAAAATATCAACATTAATCCTAAAAGTTCAAAATGCACTTGAAAGTATTTAATTTGTGTTGTTCATTACATGATCCTGTGAAAATTGTCACTGAAGAACAAGATGTGCATTGAACTTGTTAAAACTACAGGAAACATGAAGTACTCAAAGGTTACACTGGTAGGACTCATAAGAATTTTAATGCAACTAGAATTGAACAGATAGAATGTGAAAAGCTAATGCTTTAATAAATAAGTCTGTTAAAATTGTAAATGTTCCATCTAGTTCTGAGCAGTGAAAGAACTAAATGGGAAGCTTTTGGTGAGGGGTGGAGGGTGTTCCTTTTTTCATCGAACACAAGAAAACATATTTGTGAAAGAGGAAAATAGCTAACCATTGAATACCATTATGCATGCAGAAAAATTATGTTGTGTGTCAATTCTTCAAGTTTTTAAATATAAATAATAATAAAATACTAACAAATAATGAATACATGATTTAATATGTAATTAACCTGTTAAACAGGTAAAAAGGATATTTTTACCTCTATATTCATACTGATATAATTATTTCATAACATATTACTCATGACAATAACATACTTACAAGATATATTCATTATTTATCAAACTTTATAAAATAATCATTAATGTATGTTTGTTTAAAATGTGCCTAATACCATTTTTATGCCCACTTATCATAAAATAACACACTCAATGGTTCAAAGAAAACAAGCAGATTTGTGGTTGGTTTCAACTTAATAAGTGGTTGGTTGGTTGGTTGGTTGGTTTGTAGAGGTTTATAAAAAGGGTTTATAGATAATTAGAATCATAGAATCACTAAGGTTGGAAAAGACCTCTAAGATCATTGAGTCCAACCATCAACCCAACACTACCATGCCCACTAAACCATGTCCCTAAGCACCTCATCTACACGTCTTTTAAATACCTCCAGGGATGGTGACTCCACCACTTCCCTGGGCAGCCTGTTCCAAGGCCTGACCACTCTTTCAGTAAAGAATTTTTTCCTAACGTCCAGCCTAAACCTCCCTTGGCGCAACTTGAGGCCATTTCCTCTCGTCCTATCGCTTGTTACTTGGGAGAAGAGACCAACCCCCACCTCACTACAACCTCCCTTCAGGTAGTTGTAGAGCGCGATGAGGTCTCCCCTCAGCCTCCTCTTCTCCAGACTAAACAATCCCAGTTCCCTCAGCCGCTCCTCATAAGACTTGTGCTCCAGGCCCTTCACCAGCTTCGTTGCCCTTCTCTGGACACGCTCCAGCACCTCAATGTCCTTCTTGTAGTGAGGGGCCCAAAACTGAACACAGTACTCAAGGTGCGGCCTCACCAGCGCCGAGTACAGGGGCACGATCACCTCCCTGCTCCTGCTGGCCACACTATTCCTGATACAGGCCAGGATGCCGTTGGCCTTCTTGGCCACCTGGGCACACTGCCGGCTCATGTTCAGCCGGCTGTCAACCAGCACCCCCAGGTCCTTCTCCTCTGGGCAGCTTTCCAGCCACTCTTCCCCAAGCCTGTAGCGTTGCCTGGGGTTGTTGTGGCCGAAGTGCAGGACCCGGCACTTGGCCTTGTTGAACCTCATGCAGTTGGCCTCGGCCCATCGATCCAGCCTGTCCAGGTCCCTCTTCAGAGCCTTCCTACCCTCCAGCAGATCAACACTCCTGCCCAGCTTGGTGTCATCTGCAAACTTACTGAGGGAGCACTCGATCTCCTCATCCAGATCATTGATAAAGACAACACTGGTTGATAAAGACAACACTGGTCCCAAAACTGAGCCCTGGGGAACACCGCTCGTGACCAGTTGCCAACTGGATTTAGCTCCATTGACCACAACTCTCTGGGCTCTGCCCGCCAGCCAGTTTCTTACCGAGCGAAGAGTGTACCTGTCTAAGCCGTGAGCTGCCAGCTTCTCGAGGAGAATGCCACAAGGGTGCATTGCTGGCTTGTGGTCAAATTGTTGTCCATCAAGACCCCCAGTCCCTCTCCACAGAGCTGCTTTCCAGTCAGTTGGATCCCAGTGTGAATTGGTGCATGGGGTTATTCCTCCCCAGGTACAGGACTTGGCATTTCCCTTTTCTTGAACTTTGTGAGATTCCTGTTTATCCATTTCTTCAGCCTGTTGAGATCCCTCTGCATGGCAGCACATCCATCTGGTCTATCAGCCACTCCTCCCAGTTTTGTTTGTAAACTTGCTGAGAGTGCAATCTGTCCCATTATCCTGATCATTAATGAAGACATTAAACAATACTGGCCCCTGGGGTACACCAATAGTGACCGGCTTCCAGCTGAACTTCATGTTGCTAATCACAACCTTTAAGCCCAGCAGTGCAGCCAGTTTTCAGTTTGCCTCATTGTCCACTTACCTAACCTGTATTTCATCAGTTTGCCAATGGGGATATTATAGTAGACAGCACCGAAAGCCTTGCTAAAGTCAAGATAAATATCCCCTTATCCACCAAGCCAGTCATTTAATCATAAAAAGCTATCAGGTTGGTTAGGCAGGATTTCATCTTTAGAAAGTCCATGCTGTTGATCAACTTCCAGTCACTTTCTTGTCCTTTTCAAGTTTAAGTTTTGTCAGGAGTTCACCATGTTCATCCATGCAGGCCTCTTGTCACTTTGGCTTGATTTTCTGTTCGTTGGGATGGACCATTCTTGAGCTTGAAGGAGGTGATGTCTGAAAATCAATCATCTGTCCTGGACCCCTCTTGTCTCCAGGACCATGTCCCTTGGATTCCTGCAAGAAAATCCCTGAATAGGCCAAAGTCTGCTTCCCTGATGTCCAGAATTGTTATTCTACTGTTTGTCTTGTTCCCTTCTCTCAGGATCCATCATCACTGGTCACTGCCGCCAAAGCTGCCTCCAAATCTTTACATTCCTCACAAGTTCTTTTTTGTTTGTAAGTATCATGTCCAGCAGAGCATCTCCACTATATCTGTATCCAGCTCCAGGCCTATATCCTTCCATTGAAGTGCTCCAGTTGTGTGAGATATCCCACCACATCTCTGTGATCTCAACTGTTTCTGCCCTGCACCTGCATGCAGACCTCTAGTTCCTTCTGTGTGTTTCCCATGCTCATCTGTACACTCATGTGTATGAGTGTACAGGCACTTCAGAGAAGCATCTAGTCACAATAGTGAGAGCTTCCCCTTACAATGTTCTCTTAACACCTTTTTATTTGTGTGCATACACTTGGGGCAGGACCCCTTCTTCCTTGTTTTGTTGATTATGAGACATTACATGCCCACATCACCCCGTTCTCTTTGCTTGCAAACCTGGTTCATTACTTCCTCACTTGATTGTGGGTTGCCATCTCCCTACCCCATCACTATTGTTTTAAAGCTTTCCCAACCAGATTGGCCAGCCTCTTGGCCATGCTTTTCTTAAACATGTGGGATATGGAAACATAATAATAGTGGCCATAAATGACATAATTCATGTATCTTACAGAACATTCAACTTCTTCCTGTTCTTTTCCTAATCTTTCCCAATATCTTAGCCTTATCAGTCAGGGATAAAAAGTAAATATGAGAAGAGGTTACAAAACAGATAAAACTAATAGGAACAAATAAATTGCAGATGACACCAAATTGGGCGGGAGTGTTGATCTGCTCAAGGGTAGGAAGGCTCTGCAGAGGGACCTGGACAGGCTGGATCAATGAGTCAAGGCCAGTTCTATGAGGTTCAACAAGGCCAAGTGCTGGGTCCTACACTTGGGTCAAAACAACCCCAGGCAATGCTACACGCTTAGGGAAGAGTGGCTGGAAAGTTGCCTAGAGGAAAAGGACCTGGGGGTGCTGATTGACACCCAGCTGAATATGAGCCAGGTGGCCAAGAAGGCCAACAGCATCCTGGCTTGTATCAGAAATAGTGTGGCCAGCAGGAGTAGGGAGGTGATTGTGCCCCTGTACTCTGCGCTGGTGAGGCCGCACCTCGAGTACTGTGTTCAGTTTTGGGCCCCTCACTACAAGAAGGACATGGAGGTGCTGGAGTGTGTCCAGAGAAGGGCAACGAAGCTGGTGAAGGGCCTGGAGCACAAGTTTTATGAGGAGTGGCTGAGGGAGCTGGGATTGTTTACTCTGGAGAAGAGGAGGCTGAGGGGAGACCTCATTGCGCTCTGCAACTACCTGAAAGGAGGTTGTAGCGAGGTGGGGATTGGTCTCTTCTCCCAACTAACTAGCGATAAGACGAGAGGAAACGGCCTCAAGTTGCACCAAGGGAGGTTTAGATGGGACATTAGGAAAAATTTCTCTACGGAAAGAGTGGTCAGTCCTTGGAACAGGCTGCCCAGGGAAGTGGTGGAGTCACCATCCCTGGAGGTATTTAAAAGACGTGTAGATGAGGCGCTTTGGGACATGGTTTAGTGGGCATGGTAGTGTTGGGTTGACAGTTGGACTCGATGACCTTAGAGGTCTTTTCCAACCTTAATGGTTCTATGATTCTAAATGTCTCTATTGACCTAAACAGAGTCAGGGACTATCAATTTATAGGCTTTATGGTAGAACGCTTTTTAAGAACAGATGTAAGAGAAGATACCAAGGTTACATTACAGCCATGTATAAAGCGCTCTTTTTAGTTCTTGTTATCTTGGGATGTTAACTACCAGTTTATTTATTTCCTCCTCAAAATGAATATTAACCAGCTGGGTGCCAATTATTATTGCTAAATAAGTCTAAATGTTAGTTGCTATTCTTTCCTTCTAGAGAAGATAACAGTAGCTAATAAAATGACCTGACAGTGCTCTTAAAACAAATATGGTTTAATTTTCCCCGTGGGAAAATATCACAGTACAAGGAAAAACATGTTTAAAACAAGACAAATTCTGCCTTTCTCCAAATTAGGAAGGCTCTGTGCTTAATATCTCTTGTCATTCTCTCGTGGTTTAATCTGGCAGGCAGCCAAATACCACACAGCCGCTCGCTCCCCCCCCCCCCCCCCCCACCCCCCCCAGTGGGACGGGGAGCGAATCAGAAAGGTAAGAGTGAGAAAAACTCATGGGTTGATATAAAGACAGTTTAATAGAACAGAAAAGGGAAAATAACAATGATAATGATAAAATATACAAAATGCACAATGCAATTGCTCACCACCTGCGCTGACCGATAACCAAGTAGCGATCGGTACTTCCTGGATCATGCCTACCATTCATATACTGCGCATGACATCACATGGTATGGAATACCCCGTTAGACAGCTGGGCTGGCTGTCCTGATTATGTTCCCTCCCATCTTTTGTACCTAGCTCAGTCAGCAGGCACGGGAGCTGTCCTTGGACTAGGAGGGCACTTAGCAACAACTGAAAACATCAGTGTGTTATCAACGTTGTCCTCATACTAAATTCAAAACACAGCACTAGGAAGAAATTTAACCCTATCCCAGCCGAAACCAGGACACATTCATAGAACTGTAAAACAGTTCAAGTTGGAAGGCACCTCCGGAGGTCTCCAGTCCAACCTCCTCTCCAAAGCAGAGTCAGCCATAGTTGCTCAGTGCTTTATCCAGTCACATCTTGAAAACCTCCAAGGACAGAGACTGCACAGTCTCTCTGGAAAACCTCATCCAATGATTTGCTGTCTTCATGATGAAAAGGTTTCTCCTGTACCCTGCTGGAAACTCTCTTGTTTCAGTCTACCCCTGGGATCCACCCAAGGATACTGAGGGAGCTGGTGGAGGAGCTTGCCAAGCCACTCTCCATCATTTACCAGCAGTGCTGGTTAACGGGGGAGGTCTCAGATGACTGGAGGCTTGCCAATGTGACTACACAATGTGACTACAGGCCGGTCAGCCTGACTTCGGTGCCGGGGAAGATTCTGGAAAGGTTCATCTTGAGGGCGCTCACAAGCCATGTGCAGGACAACCAGGGGATCAGGCCCAGCCAGCACGGGTTCATGGAAGACAGGTCCTGCTTGACCAACCTGATCTCCTTCTATGACCTGGTGACCCGCCTCGTGGATGAGGGAAAGGCTGTGGATGTGGTGTACCTGGACTTCAGTAAAGTCTTTGACACTGTCTCCCATGGCATTTTCCTAGAGAAGCTGGTGGCTCATGGCTAAGACAGGTACACTCTTCACTGGGTAAGAAACTGGCTGGACGGCCGAGCCCAGAGAGTTGTGGTCAATGGAGCTAAATCCAGTTGGACACTGGTCATGGGTGGTGTTCCCCAGGGCTCAGTGTTGGATCTGGTCTTGTTCAATATTTTTATCTGGATGAGGGGATCAAGTGCTCCCTCAGTAAGTTTGCAGATGACACCAAGCTGGGCGGGAGTGTTGATCTGCTGGAGGGTAGGAAGGCTCTGCAGAGGGACCTGGACAGGCTGGATCAATGGGCTGAGGCCAATTGTATTAGATTCAATAAGGACAAGTGCCAGGTCCCTCACTTCGGTCATAACAACCCCAGGCAACGCTACAGGCTTGGGGAAGAGTGGCTGGAAAGCTGCACCAAGGGAGGTTTAGATTGGACGTTAGGAAAAATTTCTTTACTGAAAGACTGGTCAAACATTGGAACAGGCTGCCCAGGGATGTGATTGAGTCATCATCCTTGGAAGTGTTTAAAAGTGTAGATGAAGTGCTTAGGGACATGGTTTAATGGGCATGGTGGTGTTGGGTTGACAGTTGGACTCGATGATCTTAGAGGTCTTTTCCAATCTTAATGATTCTATGATTCTATGATTTTCTTTTGTCTTCTCACCATGCAGCACTGTGAAAAACCTGGCTGCATCTGCTTTACAACCTTTTCAGTTACCAGGGCTGCTGTTAGGTCTGCCCAAAGACAACTCCTCTCCAGACTGATCAAGACGTCTCTCTCATACTCTCTTTTCAGGGCAAGGGCTCCAGGTCCTGACCATTGTGGTTGCTCTGTTTTGAATGCGCTCCATTTTATCAAGGTCTGTCTTTGACTGGGGGCCAAAACTGGACACTGTATCATTCCAATAATTTATTTCAACTAAATAATAGATATCCTAATACATGACCTGTCACAGTACTTTCAATTACAATTATAAGTATTTTCAGCTACAATTTTTCTTCATATATTTCAAAGGTTCAGCAGAAGAAAGCATGGTAAGCTGCTGGAACTGGATAAGAAACAAAGGTACTAGAAAATGAATGAAATTAACATAAATGGCAAAACTAAATACTGAAAAAACTCCCGTGTAAAGCAGTAGAAAACGTACAAGAGAAAAACACAAGGAAAAAAAAATCATCAAATGATATTCAACAAGAATTTAACACCTCTATTTTAAGAAATCCTTAAGGAAGAAATCCCTGGAGTTAATAAGGAAATACCAGTGCCTTGTGCTTTGACCATTCTGTACTCTTCTCTCAGCAGCAGCTAAGAATAGGATAAATTACTAAACAACCTTTAGTCTGACTTGATGTAGGTTTGTCCTTATGAATTGAAAGAGAAAGCTCAGTATCGTAACTATTTTGAAAACTAGTGCCTTCTTTTCAAGAGAAGTGCTGCAAGTATCTGCTTCCGAGGGCGGAGGTGACATCTGCACACAGGCAAATTACAAAATCAGAACATACATGTATCCAAGGACTTGAAGTCCTCTCTCATTTCAAATGAGTGGTCTGGAAGAAGTCAAGTCACTGCAAGGTTGTGAAAGAAGAGTGATTTACTGTGCAGTTTGCTAATTAACAATGCATTATCAGTGCTGAATAACAGAACTGTTATGCACTTTTTGTGTGCCGTATTACAAACTACTGTAAAAAGGCTTTCTTTTTGACAGGTCTCCTGCTTGTTCCTCAGGTGATCTTTGGGGACTGTTAACAAATTTGAGAACTATAGGTAGCATCAGCAAAAGAGCTCACCTCAGTAAGAACTGCTTGAGAAAGCAAAGATTTCTAGATCAGATTCTATCTGTCTAATTTTATTACATACCTGGAATCTTACTCAGATGACAACATAAGCAGTAACATATGCTAGATTTTTTAGTGTGTTAAGTAGTACACTGATTATAACAATAATTATAATATCTTCTTTAAGTCATGACAACTAGTGTCTGGAAGACTGTAAAATATTGACGTTTGTTGAATTAACAAACAAACAAAAAAAACATTTGAAATACCGAGGATAACTCATGAAAATATGGTTGCTCATTTATTTTGACAATTAAATTTCCACTTTTTTTTTATATTTGATAACATGATACACACTGTAATATATTTTTTAAAAAAAGATATTTTAATAATTTGAGCTGTCACTAAACCACCAACATTTAATCTTTGTTGATGACTATGGGCAGGCACATCACTTCTTGTGCCTGGATCTTTAACGTCTACTACTACCCATTGGGTCAGTCACAGGAGAGTGAGCTGACATGATAAGTGCTCTTGCCTACTGTGGCGGTACCCTAACAATGACCCTCTAGACCTGACACTGTGAGGAGACCTTAGTCCATGCTTCTAGGCTTGCTTGTTTTGCTCTGCTCTGAAACTTCACTTCAGGGTCCTGAAATTAGATGAGAAGAGGTAGATTTGTCTTTAAGGCATATTTATTCCTGCTCCAAGGTAGTAACCTGTCTCTTCACAAATTGTGTGGAGCTCAGCACATTATTTGATTTGTTTTTTTTCAGATAATTCAGTAACTTTTTCCTTAATTCCTGGGGACGTGTTTGTCCTCTGGAGCTTTGGCTGTCTCTGAGAGAGAAAACAACTTAAGAAATTGGAGTTCTTGAAGGTATGTGGTATAGGATACCAAAAGTTCTTGCTTTAAGCTTGGTTATTCCTACTTACTTTCCAAACAAGTAAATCACAAATTCTTTCTGTATTGGTGTAAGAAAGGCATAGCAATATGATATATAATAGAACTGACTAAACTAACTAAAGTTTTAAGCTAATATGAAGTCCTTCGAAACTTTTTGAGATGTTGTGCATGTCTTAGAAACCAAAGAGATTAAATGAACACAATTATGTAAGGTATTTTTGCTGAGTGCCTTGGCAATGATGTTTGGTTTTTGGCTATATATATATATATACATTGCTTTCTGTCAGCTAATACTTTAAGAATGATAAGATAGGACTTGTTATCCTTATAAAAGCCTGAATTGCACTTGACAAATTGTCTTTAGCCAAATATTCCTTATAGGATATAATTGGGAGAAGTCATGCTAAGCCCCATCAGCGGTATCAAACTGAGGGCTACTTACAAAAATATTTTTACCCTGCAGCTGGAGGAATGAACAGCAGTACATATGTGATAGATTGAGCTAAGATAAAGCATCCTTCTACTTCAAGTATAACACAAATGGGAATAGCAGGTACAAGCTCTGTGCTATATGCCAAAAGTAAATTTACTTGAAGAACTATGTTTAATACTGATAAAGCACCCCAAGGAAAATATCCTCAGTACATAACTATGTACAAAGCTGCAAAAGAAGCAGAAGGAGGCTTGTTATGACAAAAATAATAGTACTAAGAGAAAAAGGCACACCCCTGTTTTTTATCTAATGATTTCAGGTTGTAGTAACATGTACAGGTTAATTGAACACATCCATTGGTGTTCAGACTTTAAACTGTAGGAATTTTAACTTAGGCATGTAGCTTAGGGCTAAATTTTAGGATACTATTGAAAAGATCGTCTTTAATTCCATGACTAACCAGGAGAGACAGGTGCCTTTGAAGAACCTCTACAGGGACAGACTGAGGCTTAAGTGTTCAAACATAAGCAGGCACAGCCTTTTTCTATAGATTTTCAAAGGTATCTTCTTCTCTCCAGTGACTATTGACATTTTATTCAAGAGCACTGCTTTGCTCCACTACCATCTACACTTTAGGCATAAGAGCATTGATGGAGGCATGCAGGCTAGTTAAGCAAACTCACCATGCATTGTTAGTAGAACTGGAGCAAATACATTGGTGCAGAGGCATACATTTTGTATCTATGCCAGGCATTATCAAAATGATATGTTTCTCAACTAATTAATATTACCAGTTTCAAAAATTAGGACCTAAATATCTCAGCCTCATCTGAAACATGATAATAAACTAGTTCAGTGGTCTTTTGCTTTGTAGAGCTCCAAATACATAAATGACTATTGTTATCATATTTCTATGTACTACTCAGCAAGGTAATAATTTTTTTTTTTTTCATGGAGTAGAGCTGCAGGGAAAAGAATTACGAAAGAGCTAATCAAATTACTTTAACCAATAGAATTGCACAAAGAGAAGGTATTACTGCATAAAAAAGTAGAAGAATCAGGGCTGCAGACTTTATCTCAGATGGTATATTGGGTTCTTCTCCTTGGGATGACTTTGTGCAAATAAGACTTTTGCTTTCTTAAAATGTTTTATGGCTTATTTGAAGCATATGGCATATGGCAGAGATTAGGTTTTACTTTTCTCTGGAAACATATAGCTGTAGAAGTACACAGGCCTAAAGTGTAACTATGTAATAGACATCAAGAGGTATCTGACCCTGCATCTTACTACGTTCTCTTTAGTTTTATTTAATTTGCTTTTATTTTCTTTTAGAGTACGGAAATATAATTGCCATTCATTTACATGCTTCCCTATGATGTCAAGTCACAGCAATATGATTTGTAATTAGAATAGCAAAAATGGAAGAGATTTGTAAATTCAGCTAGATAAGACATATGCCAGTCACCTCTGACCTTCTCTTTGAATGATCTACTTGTCCATTTTGAGTCTCTTTCTGCTCCACCTAGCACTAGCTCCTGCACAAACCTTTCATGAAGTAATTACCTCAAACCTACACACACATTCAGAACCAACTGGATATTTTTTACATCTCCCAGCTCCATAAATTCTTGGTGGCAGAGATACTAAAGATCAGTCAATCTGAGTCTCATTTCACTTTCCTTTTAAAACAATATTAAAATATTAACTTTTAACCAAATACATTAAAATACTATAAGCCTTAAAACACTATGAGCCTTCCTATTTTCAGGAAGAAATTTCTCATTAAAACAGAAGGGAAGCAAAATGGATTAAGAGAAGAAAGAAAGATAATGATAAACTTTTTAGCAGGGCCTGTTGTGACAGGGCAAGGGGGAATGGTTTTAAACTAAAAGAGGGCAGATTTAGACTAGCTATAAGGAAGATATTTTTTACAATGAAGGTGGTGAAACACCAGAACAGGTTGCCCAGAGAGGTGGTAGATGCCCCATCCCTGGAAACATTGAAGGTCATGTTGGACAGGACTCTGAGCATCCTGATCTAGTTGAAGATGTCCCTCCTCGTTGCAGGGGGGTTGGACTAGATGAACTTCCAACCCAGGTCCCTTCCAATCCAAATTATTCTATGATTCTATGAAATAAACAGGAGATGGTGTCACTTGCTTAGAAGAACAATTTTCACATATCGGCAGAGCAGAAAGCTACTTAGTTGCCCTGCACTAAGAAGAGTTTTGAGGCCATAAAGCAGTTCTGAATTACTACTAGAAATTAGGATAAAATCTATGGATGAGCAACTTATATTGTTCTCAATTTAAGAGTTTGTCTTCCCCAATTTCCTGGAATTCAGAGAAGATGAAGATGTTCTAAAGCCTTATTTATTTCCACGTCCATAGGTTGTTTTTGTAGCTTGTAATTTGCAAGAAAAATATACTTTCCCCCACCCCAACTTTCTTTCTCCAAATTGGACAACACTTTTGGCCATTTTGTCTGCAGACAAATGAGATAACCTAGTTTCCAGGGGTTACTCTTCATACTCTTCTATGCAAAGGGAGAACTGAAATGACTTTTGGGAAGAATTAGGATCCTTCTTTTTTCTCACAGTCTTACCATTTAGTAGCTAGGTATTCAAAATACTACTTTCGGTATGAAGAATATGTAAATGATTCAAAAGCTGCTGTTTCACAATAAGAACTTCTCAGAATATCTTATTTTATCAAGAGACCCTCTACCTTGTAAGCTTTGATATAGAATGGCAAATGGGGGAAAAGTAATATAGCTTTAGAACTCTGATCTTTCACACATGAATATTCTCTGCATTCAGACTTGTGAACCTGAACACTGATTTGACTCAGCTTCTGAAACCTGTGCACAATACTTACGCTGTCTGTACAGATTAACTGAGGTGATGTATTTTAGCCACCATTTTCTTCCGCTAATCCCCCAGATTACTAGGTCAATAGAGCTCAAGAGAGAAGCAAACAAGAACTGATATGGGGAGGGTAGAGGTAACCCTCTCAAGACAGCTGCTAAAGTTAAGTAAGCAGTTGTTTTTCTTTTTCTTCAAAAAGACTTCTGCAGACTCCATATGGTGAATCTGAAAAGGAGTACACTTGAAGGAAGAAATGTGAAGAAGCTGAATTAAGCAAGAAAATGCAGGACCAGCAGAATATGTGATGTTTTGACAAGGAAACAGTGTTACCAATCATACCTTGAATTCTAGGTAGTAGTTCAAAAGATTTTGCTGATAAAAAACCAAGTTATGAAGTTGTACGTTTAATCATGTTTAATCATGCTCTTTCCAAATTGTCTTAATTGAAGACTAATAACCATAAATTCAGTTTACTTAAGCAGTTGTTCAGAGGAAATGATGCTCAAAAGCTGCAGTATGACATGGTGAATTTGAACCCTGTAAACCTCCTGAATCATACTCACTTGGTCTTTTAGAGCATGGAACTGAGATTTTCCAATGTGAAATTAAGTTTAAGGAGAAAAAAAACCAATGGTAATTGATGATGATTTCTAAAAATTTTAGTCATGACAAAGTACTGGATTTGAACCACAAAATATGCTGGTGATCTGGTTTTCTGGCCAAATCTGCACAGAAACACTTTGGCTTACCTCATATACCTTTGCTAAAGTCAGTGCTTAGTATATTTTTATGATGCCTAATACACCAGTATTACACAGGTGTCACATTCATCTTGAAATGAGAGATGTTAAGGACAGCTGCACATGACATGACATGAGAAACTTCAGTGTAAGAAGGAGTAAATAAGGTGGTTGGTTTTCTTTTTTTTTTCATTTTCTGGCCTGTCATTTTCTCTAATAACAAATGTGTAATATGGTCCTTGTACAGAGAAAGGTCTCATTTGGAATTTTTTTTTTGTGTATAGTGTGCCTATGATGCTGTCACTGAAGTGTGGTGCAGTGAGATGTAGGCTAATCCATGCTGAGTTCCCATCTTCCACAGATGAAGTTAATGTTAGATGTGTCTTCACAGTGACTGCAATAAAAAGCTTGTCAAGGATCTATTCTTCCTTTCATTTTCAATGGAATATGAATCGTAATTAGATTTAGAATTGGAATGGAATTAGAAATCTTTGAGAGGGACTCTAAAAGGAATTTGAAGTCTCAGATCTCTTCCTTATGTCGTTGTAGTTGTGGTAATTATGAAAGGCACATCTAGTTTGGACTGAAAAGCGTTGATGTCAGGAAAATAATCATGTGGGCTTTGGAAGAAAATGAAAAGAGCTTTCACATCCAGTTCATGTGGACTAAGTTTTCCCTGTTATGTATTTTCATTTGTAATTGTCTTAGTCAAAAATAAAGAGCAATGGCATAGGAAAATGGGAGCCATGCTACATTCTTCTCATATAAAATATAATTGGTTGTAGAAACTATTCTTTCAAGAAGGTGTCAGGATATTTGAATTTCCCTTCTGAAATCCTTGGACTGAATGAAATCCATGATAGCTCATGTGAAAGATTTAGGGAGACACCAAGAAAGACAGTTTTGATATTTTAGGACTCCTCTCCTGAGGAAGTGTATTCTGGTAGTTTGACATCATCCATGATAAAAATGGTTTCAAATGGATATATCTAGAAGGACATAAAGAAGGGAGGGAGGAAAGGAGGAAGGAAGGAAGGAAGGAAGGAAGGAAGGAAGGAAGGAAGGAAGGAAGGAAGGAAGGAAACGAGGGAAGGAGGGAGGGAAGGAGGAGGGAAGGAGGGAGGGAGGGAGGGAGGATCACCTCCAAAATTTGGAGCCTTTCTTAGTTTCTCATTCTCAGATGCTCTGGGAGAGACAAATTGTATACAAACAGGAGATTATTTAGTTCATATCCCTCTGTCTACCTTGAAAATAGAATTCAAACTTTCTAAATCATAGGAGTATTTTGTAAATTATTTCTAAGTAAATATATGAAGATTTAAAACTTACTATAAGCTAAACTGCATCTCTTTGATTCATGATCACCAACATATTAAATATATCCTGCTTTTGAGATAGTGTGTGTTATGAAAGATTTCTTCGAAATGTGCAAGCAGCTTTCCTCAAGTGATTCACTTATCTTCTAGGAAATACAAGCATTATATGAAACCTGCATATTTAGAATGGCACTTTTAATGAATAAATCCTGAAAGTTTTCACAAAACTTACCATATAAATCACTTTGACATTTTAGATAAGTATCATATTCTCTTTCCTTTTGTGAAAAAAAGTCCAAAGAGTTGCTTTTAGCATGAGAAAGATAAAAAAAATCTGAGTGCATTTTTAATAGTTGTATAGACAGAAAGCGGAAAAAAAAAAAGTCTTTTTTTTTTTTAAACTTTGATTTTATCACTATGGAAATGGCCTTGCAATTTGGACTGTGTAAAACTTTAAACAACCATGGCTGCTTCTGCTTACATATTCATCTTAGTCTTATAATGCCATTGGTGTCACATATTTAATTCATGTATTTAATGCAGATGATATGGAGCATAGTGTCTTGAATGAGTTCACTGGATTTATTTTTCTGCAAAGTCTTAGACTGGATTAGTGCAATAACCTCTTATCTTTAAATTTGAATATAGCTATGACAGATCTGTATTTGCAAAATTGTTGTGATGAGCTCAGTTTAAGTAGTGGTTATTAAAGCAAATTTAAGAAATGTTCCTTTCAGCAGCTTCACACAGATCATAGTACAGGAGATCAGGAAGGTTAAAAGAGAAAATGCCACAAAGTCCCTTTAATGGATTCAAAGGAACATTTCATTTATCTTAACTTTACAGCCTTTGCTCCTTTCTTATACTCATGCTTAACAGACGCTCTGGAGCATTTCTCTTAGATTGCACTTGCCCCAGGCCAGAGTGGGAATAACTCAGATCCCCAGAGCTCCCAAACCCTTTTTCACTGTTAAATTTTACTTCTCAGCTTGAAAGAATAAGCAAAGCCTACCCTGCCTCAACAGCTCTTGATCATGAACATTAGCATAGAGATGCCCTTATATTAGGACTGCATTTGATGGTTTGATGGTGTTTTCCTGGTGCCTGAGAAGTTTTCCACTCAGAGGTAACATCAAGATCTATTTAAATGGAAAAGAAAGAAAATACTTCATTGTGCACAGTTGTGGCACTTTTTTAAGGAAAAATAACTGAGGAGACTCAGTTGCCACTGAGGAGAAAACCTGAATTAAAAGCACCAGATATTTCATATCAATCTCTGTCCCATGCAAGCAGGGTGTTGAATTTTGATTTTTACTGTTATCTACACAAAACCATCTAGAATAGATACCTGAGGAAAGAGGCCAAAAAGACATTTTTGCGGCACTTTTCGGCAGCTCTGGGGGAAAAAAAAAAAAAAGAGAAAAAAGAAAATGAAAAAAAAGGAAAAAAATAGGGAAACAAATTATCAAGCTCTTGCAATAATTTCTAATGTCATTCCTAGAGACATATCTTCCTGGCCATTAATGTTTCTTAACAAGAGGCAATATAACTTAATAACATTCTTCACAGTGTTCTTCTGAACAGTAGGGTTCACTTTCCCTGTTATTAACAATGGAATATATTCATAGTAGCGTTTCTAAGACGTGAATTCAGAAAATAAAAAAGATATACACTCATCTGGTCTGGGAACAGAGAAATTATTGGAAAAATAAGTATAAGTATAGAAAGAGTGAATTTACTGAAAAAAAAGGCAATAAAACTGCAGTAAGGTAACAAATGGAAAGCAACCTATTTGTGTCTTGGAGAGGGACCATAAAATCACAGAATCACAGGATGGTTGAGGTTGGCAAGGACCTTTGGAGATCATCTAGTCCAAACCCTTCCTCAAAACAGGTCAGCTAGAGCAGCTTGCTCAGGACCATGTCGAGTTGGATTTAACATCTCCAACAATAAAGACTCCAAAACTTATTTGGGAACCTATTCCAAGGTCTGATAACATTCACCCTAAAAAAAGTAGAATTTCTTGTATTTCAGTTTGTGTCCTGTCATGGTTTAACCTGGCAGACAGCCAAATACCATGCAGCTGCTCACTCCCCCCCAACCCCCCCTTCCCCCCCCCACTCCTGGCCATGGGATGGAGAGAGAATCAGAAGGGTAAGAGTGAGAAAAACTCATGGGTTGAGATAAAGACAGTTTAATAGAACAGAAAAGGGAAAATAATAATAGTAATAACAATAATGATAATGATAATGATAGAATACACAAAATGAGTGGTGCAGAATGCAATTGTTCACCACCCGCGCTGACCAATAACCAAGCAGCGATCGCTACTTCTTGGAACATGCCTAACATTCATATACTGAGCATGACGTCACATGGTATGGAATACCCCATTGGCTAGCTGGGCTAGCTGTCCTGGCTATGCTCCCTCCCAATGCTTGTTTTTTTTTTTTTGTGTGGGGTTTTTTTTTGTTTTGGTTTTGTTTTTTAAGCTAAATGTCCTTGACTAGCAGGGTACTTAGCAACAACTGAAAACATGAGTGTGTTATCAATATTCTTCTCATACTAAATCCAAAACACAGCACTAGGAAGAAATTTAACTCTATCCCAGCCAAAACCAGGGCATGTCTGCTGCCTGTTGTCCTTTAACTGGGCACCACGGAGAGGAATCTATCCCTATGATTTTTAGTCCTCCTATCAAGCATTTATACACATGAATAAAATTCCCCCTGAGCCTTCTCTTTACCAGGCTGAACAACCCTAGCTCTCTCAGCCTCTCCCCATATGACAGATGTTCTAGTCCCTCAGAGACCTTCATGGCCCTTCACTGGACTTGCTCCAGTATGTCCATGTTTGTCTTGTACTGGGAGTGCAGCACTGGCCACACCACTCCAGATATTTTTCACCAGGGCTGAGCAAAGGGGAAGCATCACCTCCCTCAACCTGCAGCCCAGCAGGCAGGTGGTGATCTTTGCCACAGGGGCACATTGCTGGCTTGTGGTCAACCTGCTATCCACCAAACCCCCTGATCCTTTCCTGCAGAACTGCTTTCCAGCCAGGTTTCCTCAGCCTGTACTGGTGCATGGGTTTATTACTCCTCAGATACAGGACTTCGCAATTCCCTGTGTTGAACTTCATGAGTTTCCTTTCAGCCTATTTCTCCAGCTTGTTGAGGTCCCTCTGAATGGTAGAATCTGGTCTATCAGCCAGTTCTCTCACTTTTATTTGTAAACTTGCTGACTAGCTTCCAGCTCGTCTTCATGGTGCTGATCACAACCCTTTGAGCTGGTCAATTCAACCAGTTTTGTGTCTGCCTTGCCATTCACTTGTCTAGTCTGTATTTTATCCATTTGTCAATGAGGATGTTATGGTAGACATTGACAAAAACTTTGCTAATTGACATAAAGAATATCTGTTTTTCTCCCCTCATCTACTGACCCAGTAATTTCATACAAGATTATCAGATGGGTTGGGCAAGATTTTCCCTTCATAAATCCATGCTGATGACTCCTCATCACCTTCTTGTCCTTCATATGTTTGGAAATGGTTTCCAGGATTATTTGGTCCATCACTTTCTCAAGGATCAAGGTGAGTCTGACTGGCCTTTAATTGACTAGATCGTTCTTCCTGACCTTCACACATGAGTCAGGAGACCCCAAACTCTTGTGGAATCTGTGCTAAAGGTTTGTAAATGGCCCTTCACAGACATCTAAAAACTCCTTGTTCTGCAGACATAAAAAGCAACGGTTTTGAAACAGAAAATAAAGTAGACGAATGTACATATGCTGAATGGAATTAATTTTTGAAAATAAATGAAATAAGGAAACCAATAACATCACCCTGATTACTTCTAAAATGGAACAGTAGTTCCATTTTAGTACAGGCAGCAGCACAGTCTGATTTGAGTAGAAGTGAAGTTTTTCCACCTGTATCCTACTGTGAGGGTAAGAAATCTGTATGCCCTAACTAAGATGTTCTCCAAGGCATTGGCCCGTAATCATCAAGCCCTCCAGACTCTCTTTTCAGCTGAACTAAAGGCAGTCTGAGGAACCTTGAAAGAACTAGCAAAACCAAGTTTGTTAGGGGACTCAGATGCAAAAATCCCTGTGTTCTGATCTTCTCAGGAGGAAGAAAAGTACTCCGGGAATCACGTCAGTATAAGCAGGTCCTCTCTGAGGCGTTTGCTGTAGCTTAGCTTTAGATTCTTATGGGAGACCGAAACTTGGACTGCCAAGTCTTTATTGTGCCTGAAGGCACCTTAGCAAAACTTTATAGTCTTACCAGATGTATAACCTCCCAAAAATTTGTATTTCATTCTGGATAGCCAACCAGCAATTCCCTGTCCTAAAATATAAATAGCAAATGTATCCTTTTCAGACGTATTTGTTTGAGAACCTGGGTTGTGAAGTAATAGCCTAAAATATGAAGGTCCAGATGGTCCTACCTGTGGGCTTCTAAATTATCTGTGAGAAACAGGTACACTTTGCTGACTTTGTCTTATGTTTTCTTAAGGTGTGTGCAAGGATAGGAAAGCAAATGTTAAACCTATGAAAACTTCCCCTATATTGGAATCATTGTCTTTTTACTTTGAGCATTATCCACTTGCTATAAAAGATAATTTCTGTCAATAAGTGGCTGTACTTTCCTCAAATGTGATGCAACTGAAGGGCATAATTTTTTTTTTTTTTTTTATTACTGGATCTCACAGATGTTTAAGATTCCTGTCATGAATGCAATGCATAATTTGATGTTTCATATTCATGTGATTATGCAAATATACCACAGTATTAAATCTGTAAGTAGTATTGCCACTAGTACACTGCTTTCTGTAAGCCTAGAATGTGACCCAGTGTGAGTGTGGAGTTCAATATGCTCTATAAGCAGGTAGTGTTTACATCATCTTCTGACTGACTCAGGTAACTGGACATTTTAGATGATCATGTGGAAATGTTATGCTTTCTGGAACATTTTAATTTTACTTCAGAATTGCTTATTTGCATGGGTTGTTGTTAGTTGACTGAAATAAACAGTCAGCCTCAGCTAAAAGTCAGCCTCAGCTAAAATATTTAGCAAAAAAATTAGCTATTTATGCTAACAGACCCAGGAATGCTTTTCATCTCCCACGCCTGGGTGTGTGCCATGGCTAACATTCAGTTTACATTTCCCCACATGTAATCTGGTTTCCCTGAGAATAAAATCTGCACATGGAGCAATAGAATTTTCCAAAGAGCCCTCTTCCAAATATAAAAGTGATGATGAATACAAGGCGTGTTTACAAACTCTGGGATAGATTCAGATCTTTGTTTTCTTTCTGGCTGCTAATATCTATTACTTTATTTTCTGTTATGCTAAGGAGTCAATTATGAGGGCTCAGTAAATTTAATTGTAAACCCTGACTCACATTTCTCATTATCTTCCACCTGAGGTTATAGTCTAGTATGGCAGAAAGAGATAAGAAATAGACAGCATATCTAGAAATCTCTCCATTGATAAAGACGACTGGCATCCACACTTTAGGCATCAGATAATGGATGTTACTAACTGATGCTTGTAAACAAGTTCTTGAGGCCACTCCGTATATGCTGGGGACCTCTATTATACACTCTCTAAACTTTAATCTATGCTTACCATCAGTATGCACAATGATGAAAGTGTCTCTAACTCTAGTGCATATTTGCCAAATATTTTGTTTATATTTAAGTGACCAAGATTGTCAGAGATCAACACGAAAGGATATCCTCAGATGCTAATGACAATGATAGAAAAGCAGTTTATCAGAGAGACTGAGAAGACTGCTCGTTCAGTTGTATATATATGATTTACAAACTTGAATATAAATCTGGAAAATTTTAGTGGTAGCAGATAACCTGCATGGAATATTCAATAGTGTAAGGTAAAACCACTGAAATCTGATGTTGGGCATGCAAATAGGATTAGAAATCTCATTCAGTCTCTGACAGAAGTGTTCTGTCGATACAGAAGGCACAAGAAAATATTTTGCAAAAGCAAGACTGGCATTTGTTAGTTTGCACACTACAGAAATAGTCTTCATGACTATTTAGTAGATGAACTTTATGTTGCAGATGATATTTTTTTCTAATGTATTAGACATGAAACTGTGAAGAAGGTGAAGTTGACCCAAGTGTGTGAGACAAATATTAGGACTAAAATGAAAAAAAAATAAGCTAGTACTACAACTTTCCCCCCCTAATTGAGGGGGAGGGAAAAGAATGAAACTTGTTGAAATGCAGAAATTTTTCTAGCAAATGATCTTAGAATCATAGAATCATAGAATCACTAAGGTTGGAAAAGACCTCTAAGATCATCGAGTCCAACTGTCAACCCAACACCACCATGCCCATTAAACCATGTCCCTAAACACCTCATCTACACGTCTTTTAAATACCTCCAGGGATGGTGACTCCACCACTTCCCTGGGCAGCCTGTTCCAAGGCCTGACCACTCTTTCAGTAAAGAATTTTTTTCTAACGTCCAGCCTAAACCTCCCTTGGCGCAACTTGAGNCATCCCTGTTTTCCAGCTCAGGGAGCTGAATACCCTGAGGATAACTGGTCTGACTATTAAAGACTGAGGCAAAGAAGACATTAAGTACCTCAGTCTTTTCCTCATCCTTGGTGGCAATGTTCTCCCACGCATCCAATAAAGGATGGAGATTCTCCTTGGTTCTTTTTTTGTCATTAATATATTTGTAAAAACATTTTTTGTTATGTCTTATGACAAGTGGCCAGGTTGAGTTCTATTTGGGCTTTTGCCTTTCTGATTTTCTTGTGACAATGTGTGTGGAAACTGTAGGCCTATATTCAATGGTTGATCAGAAATATTTTATTTTTATGAAATAAAACTTCCAGGGAAAAAAGTATATACTGCACTTGTATTCTCACTATTTGTAAATTCATGTAACAGAAAACATAACTTTGAAGTACAGAATTGTAAGCAAAGAAATTATATTTGTTAGATATGACACGCTGACTTGAGTTTTAACAGATTACAGACATAATTTGACTACAAGGAAATTAGAAACATTGCAGGAGGTTATGACTTTAAACACATTAAATCCAGAGTATCTGTAATGTAGTGTTTTGAAGAAACTGATAGTGATATTATCAGACTGATATTTGAAAAGCTGAAAAGTCAAATTCAAGTCCATCTTTAATGCTGATAAATTATGGCATATCATACTTGACAGGAGTTCTACAAAATACAGTCTATCAGAGTCTTATAATCAGATTATCTAATTAAAGATCTACAATTTTTTAAAAAAGTTGTTGTAAACATATATATACACCATCAAAAGCGAAAGATCACATAATTGAATGTACTTATATCCACAAGATATGCGAATTGTGTTTAATAGCAAAAGGCAGCAATATTCCATAGGCTGGATCTTGTTCACGTCAGTGTTATAAAACGGGAAACCTATAGATGGAACAAAGGTACCTTCAACTTTTCCCCGAAAAGGAGAAAGAAGATAGCTTCAAAGTCAAAGAGATTATAGATAAAACAAGGGAGTTAAACAACATCAAAGTAGTCTTTAGGAAAAGCAATACTTTAACAAAAAACTCTTGCGATGCTTCAGAGCATCAAGGCAAAAGGATTCAAAGACTGGTAGGGTGCTATAGACTTTACATTAACCTTCTGCATATTACCTCTTTTCCTTTTGAGGGTGAGACATAAGGATAGCTGGACTTTTAGAATCATAGAATCATTTATGTTGGAAAAGATGTTTAAGTTCATTGAGTCCAACCATTAACCTGACACTGCCAAGTCCACCACTAAACCATGTCCTTAAGTGCCACATCTACCTGTCTTTAAATACCTCCAGGGATGCTGACTCAACCACAAGGTAAGGGTCAAAATACGGTTGAACATTTGAACACCAAAGTAAGCTTCTATAAACAGACTGAACGAAACACACTAGTCCCCAAACACACTAGTGCCCATCCCTCAGTTACAAGCTCTGTTTTCTGCTGTTTTCTTCTTCTTAAATTAAAGATTCATGTTAGTTCTAAATTCTGACGTAGATTTCTCATTTTTCAGGAGTAGTACCATGACTACATGTATCAGCTCTACAGAAAAGTTTTGGGTTATTCGTATGCTAGTTCATCAGCTAAAACATCTCACCTGGCTTTTGCTTTAGTATCTTTCATGCAAGTATCATGTCTGCACTAAAGACGAGCACGAGTTAAAATAAGTTGGGGCAAACTAGAATTTAGGCTTTGATGGGTAAAAGCTACACTATGGCAACTTTGCCAATCGCATGTCTATTGATGTGCTCATGCAGAGTTATTCACATTATGGGTATTTCTCAAGCACAACATTCTGGCACCAGTGAATTGGAAATAGGTTCGTGTACACTGTGGACAGTTATTGATATGCTGAGGCTTGACAGAAAAGCTACAGTAGCAAGGGATAGCTTATGTTCCACCAGTACATATTTCTAATTTATGTTTTTGTCACCCGGAAAGCCTGTGATAAACAACATTTCTTGTACAATGGAATAGGCATGGGATTGCCTTCATTTTTCCTTCTTTTGATTGTATTCCAACCAAGCCTGTAAAACTTTACGAGGTCAGGGATAGATTTTACAAAAAATCAAGGGTCTGCTCTTTTGAGATGTCTGAGCATATCACGTGAAAGGAAACTATACCCTCTGAAGCCATATGAATATAGTAATGACTTATAACACAATATTCATAAAAAGGCATTTCTCTGCTGATTGCTCCTCATATTGTCTTCTACAAATTCTTCCTTTTTTCTTTTTATAGCAGATGTAGACATTTGGATCTTTAAAAACAATTTAGTTATGTAAACAAAAGATTGAAGAGCCTTTTTTGGGGAGGTTGAGCAATGCTGGTGATTTATCAGTACCCAGCCAATACTGTCACTAAATTATTAAATGCAGATTATTATATTTCTGGAGAGTGTCCTCAATATTTTTTGCATAGTAAAGATAATATTAGTGAATAGAGTAAGAGGAGTCTTAGTTCTCTACCTTCATTTGCAAAGAAGCCTCATTATTCAAGTCCCAAAAATGAAGAGATTGGCTTGCTCTGAAACAAAATTCCTCTTCCCAAAACAATCATTAGCCACACAATCAAACACAGGGTGACAATTAGACTTGTTAGTAAGACAATAGATCTAGTGTAAATAAAATCCTTGCTTAAATGTAATAAAACCAGAAGGTGACTCTCACTTTCTCCAGACTCCTTTACAGAACAAAAGAGTCAGAACAATGTAAGGTGGAACAAAATGGCTCCGTTTTAACCAGAGCAATTCTCTTCCAGTATGACAACTCCATAGTGAATTACTGTACAGCTACAGCAAGAGAGACAGGCAGGCAGTTAGCAATAAGCAGTGGCTCTCACAGATCCAGGGTAGAACTGAGGCTTGTAGGCAGAACACATTGCTTCTGCAGTGTGTATAGATCCCGAAGGATATGTAAGTATGGATGAAGTGGTGTGCAGCATCCTATGATGTGGGGAAAAAAGGCAACTAAAAATGTTCCACCTTCTTCCTGTCTATGGTGTAGTCCATTTTATACAGATGAGTGATTTTGTGGAGGCATGGTTTCCAAATGTCCTTCTCTGCCACTTAGGGATGTTTGCCCAGCAAACACGTATTTTGAGCTTTGACTGAACCACTTCCTTCAGTAAAACATCTATGATTTCCGTAGGGTGCTGACAGCAGCCTTCTCAGCACACTTTATTCAGAAGTGGTATTTTATTTTTTCTCCTCTCCTTTCTCCCACAAGATAAACCCCACATCTCTATGTCAAGAAGACTTGCTGTCAGCAATCAACTGCATGGGTGCCAAGAATGGCAAACAGGTACATTGTGAATAGCAAACAAAGGGCTAATTGAGTACTGCAAGTTAATACTTTTCAAAGAAGTAAAATAATGGTGACAAAATTAGAGTGACAAAACGAGACTGACAGATAATCTTGCTTTTCAGAGAGTCAGAATGGCCTGACTTCTGCTGAGTTTCTTCCAACACTTCTAACTAAAAAATTCAATCTAGTAACGAGTCCTAGGAAGAATACAGACACTGGGTGTCATAATACAGCCCCTAAACAAACAAATCTATTTTAAGTTTTGTGGTTATATAATGCATATATTTTTGCATAAAATATTAACTAAGTGGTTCAATAATTTCCTGTTCCTAAATCAGTTACAAGCCACCACTAAATGGCTACCTTTGTTTAATACCCAAAACATTTTATAGGAATTAAAACTAGAATGAAAGGAAGAAAAAAATTAGCCTGATGTTTGAAATGGTATGGATGGAATGGGTAGTCACTGGGACACAGAAAGACTGGCCCAAATTACAAAAACTGCAACAGAAAGAGCTTATGTGTCATCATAGCCAAGAGCTTTGAAAAGGTGTTTCATTCAGTTGGTATGATTTAGAAAACAAGCAGTTAGAATATATTTTATGTATTCTGTTAGGCAACTACATAAATCCATAAAGTCTTCTGGGTTCTGTATAGAAATAAACTAATTCACTGTGCCAGAGCTGATACTAAATAGACTTTCATCAGATTATTTCCTCCTCTTTTTATGATTACATTTCAGACAGGTGTGTGCTAAACTTTACCCCCACTTTTATAACAGGGAAAATAAGATCTTGTCAACTCTCTCAGATGGAGAGAAAATTGTCAAGTATACACACACTTGGTGAAAATGATGACGGAGCTGAGGGTAGTAAAGACGGAAAGGAGTTAAGATTGTGAGGTTGGAAAGTGACAGAAAAAAAACATTGGCTTCAGAAGTGGGAAAAGAAGGTAAGAAAAATATATTCTCCACATCTGCTTCTTCACAGTGAATATTTTTTCTTTCAGTTTAAGAATGTCTAGAAAGAAGCCTATGCTATTAATTCAGGTTGGGATTTTACAGAGTCTGTGTTGGCTTATCTGTGCTTTCATTAGAAAAAATGAAAAGTTTACTCTTCAACTCAATCAGCCTTAAAACATTCTTAACAACTCTTGAAAATCTCCTGGTAGGTTTCCTTAGGGATTTCCTACAATTACAAAAAAAAGAGCTGAATGTTTTAGAGTAGAAATTCTGAACTCTTGTGATAGCCAACCCACTAAGTCCACTTGTCAATATGCTGCTAGTATCACCTCAATACATGAACAGTACTGGAAAAGAGAACTACATTACGTAGCAATATCATGCTTTCTGAGATGTCCTCTGCATATTAAAATAAACATACAGTTGTGGGGGTTTTTTTTGTTGTTCTCTCCCCCCCCCCC
>VZTQ01002624.1:39988-53403 GCA_013400755.1 Pelecanoides urinatrix | reverse complement strand
TTTATTCTTTTTTATTTTATCAAAGAAAACAAACTCAGACTCATTCAGTCCTGGTTTATACCAACTCAGGATTTGATCTATGCTTTTCACCATATAAATTTCACTGGGCATAGGTGAAATTTTTGATGTGATACAATGTGCAATAATCCTTTTAGTGAAAGATTCGGTCATCCAACATATTCACAGCATCCAGGGACTGAGAAGGGTAGACAGTCAGGCAATTAGTAGAATACATCTGGGTATAATTTACCGGCTCTCCTCTTGTGAAGGCAGTTTCAGTATACCTCTGACCAATGGAAGACTCCACGGAATATGGTCTGGAGGGAATCCTAGCTTCACTGAGTGAAGGCAGTCAGTAGGCAAGGAAGGGGGGAAGGTGGGAAGATGTTTACTTCTAGTCTGTGTGCTCAAAAGAGTTTTATTTCTTTATTAATACCGTTCTGATATGAAATGCAGATCTGTTCCAGGGAAAATATTTGGAAAACACGAGGTATGTCCAATTAGGTGTCCTTGACACTAGGATACAAGCAAATTCTTTCCTGATGTCTCTGCTGGTACTGTGGTTCTTGCATTTTGGGCTACAAAGTGGCTTTCAGTCTCATGACCTGCTGGTTACAGTACCCTTGGATGATTCCACCGTGTAACTAAAGAGCAGAAGACAGGCAACATCCCTGCAACAACAGCAGTATTTCCTGTCATAAGATCATTCTCAGATGTCTAGGCAAACTGAACTGCAAGTGAGTGGAGACCCTAATATTTCCCATTGTTCCCCGTACTCATAAGCATATGGAATTTGTATCTTGAGAAGCACTTAACCTGTCCCCATAAGTTATTAACCAAGTCCTAAGTGCTTGATATTTTGGTGACAGGCATCTAAGCCAGACAGATCTCCTTCAACCCAAAGCACTCACCATGTTCATTTCCCAAACACAACATTCCCTGCAAGCCTTGAAAGAGATGGCACAATTGGAGAAGGAATCTACGTGAAATCAAGCAACTATTTCTTAACAGCTACCTTTGATTTATTATACTGTCCATTTCTAAAATATTTACACTATCTATTTTGCCATTAACATGGAGCACGTAATGAAAGCAACTGTTTCAGAATGAAGAAATAATTGCCAGCTAGATACTTGCTTAATCAGTGTGTTAAGTACCATGTAGACAAGACTCCAGAAATGTTTCAAGCAAAAGCAAAAGTTGAATAATTAACCTTCCTGACACATTTTTTATAGGGTGGAAAAAATACATAAGCCTCTTGTAATTCTATGAATATGTTTTCTTCTGTACATTCTTTCTCCAGGTTTTACTACTTGAAATTTCAGTAGTGAATATAGTGCTTATGAGTTTGTGTTGATCTGACACAATTTGAGGCTAAGCCCAATGTTCATTCACAGCAGAAAACTGTACTCATACTCAAAAATTCATTATAGCCTGTATGAATTTCATCACCTCATTGTCATTCCTTTCCTCATTATTCTTTCACTTTTCATTTCTGGTCAGAGGTCCCACTAAAATGTCTCTGAGTGAGTAGGTATCTTGTGTCAATCACTTAAAAACTCTTGGAGAATCATCTTCTCACATAATAGGTACACCAGAAAATATCCCAGTTGGACAGATATGGAGGATATGCTTGGTATAACCCAGTTATTGTGAGTTGTACTTAGATTGTGAGTTGTACTTAGAATGTTTCCAGGTGGTTTCGGTGTTAGCTATTCATACTAAATGTTGCTCTAGCTATCATTTATTCCTAATTATTACTGATTTTAATAAATTTACTTATGGAACTGGAGTTCTCAGGTTTCATTTTCCATGAAGTTCTTCAGTGTATGAAAAGCATGGGAATGATTGAGCCCAAATTTCTCCATAAGCAATTTCTATGTTTTTTCCAGCATTCTACTTGACATAAAAATAAGGAGAACATTTTGCTTTTAAATAGTATCATGCATATAATGTTCATTAAGACATTTTCCTCCCAATAAACTTGTAATTACTTCTAAATAATACAAGAGAAGGAAACAAAAAGTGGAGTTCTCAGAAAGAATTTCGAAACATCTATGACTATTGAATTAATCACACTTTCAAAATTTAGGAAAGAAGTAGTTGATTTTCACTATTATTTACTTCACCTTCTGAATGTATGTGCTAGGCTGCTAATTGCCTATCTTTAAACAATATAGACCATAACTTAGTTGAAAAGCTTTAAAAGCCTCCTGGCTTTCAGTTATCCAGTTTTCTCAAGATACAGAAAGCATCCTCTACTAGAAATCAGGTAATTTCTCAGCATCTTGAAAAAGATGTATTTTTTCTACATTACTTCTGAAATCTCTCAGGCATGTCAGCTCTAGTACCATTTTGCCCTCAGTTAATACAAAATGCAAATATTTTGCTCCTGAAAAGTGTTAGCACAGTGAGCAGAGGGGAAGAAATTGTATCCAACTGCACTTTACTATAAAGTATGGGAACAGTCCTCAGAACATAGATCAGAAACCTGTATTACCCTAACCCATATGAAAACAGTAACTCCTAGGTCTAACTATGGATTCAGGAGATTCACATGTCTTTCCTCTTCCACATAAGAAGGGACCATACTTCCTTGCTTCTACAGCATTTTTATGAATAAGCTATAAACTGTTCATTCATGTACATTTTTGAGAGTTAAGAAATGCAGATTTAATTCTACAGAGAGATGAGGAAGTTATCTTTAAGAATATAACACACAATTCTTTATTGCTTTGGCCTTTAGCTTTTTTTGCCTCAGTTCTACCTCCTTAAAATGTTGTGAGAATGATTATAATAAAGATAATGAGATACTCAGATGCTGTTTTGATGGAGCCTTACATACGGACTACTAAAATGCATAGGTTAAGATTAAATGCTCCTCTACTTACTAATGATGTAATTAGAAAGCTTTTAAATTTAAATGAAACACCACTCAAAGTGCCTATCTCTGGCTTT
Organism: Pelecanoides urinatrix; assembly: GCA_013400755.1. NCBI lineage: Eukaryota > Metazoa > Chordata > Aves > Procellariiformes > Procellariidae > Pelecanoides > Pelecanoides urinatrix. Next base: position 50,445 of record VZTQ01002624.1, on the reverse strand, counting down.
GTGTGTGACCTAGAAGACACATAACTGTAAAGAAGATTAAGAATCCATTAAATAAAAATATGAATAATAAGAAATTAACCCATGCTGTAAATACAAAAATATATTCCTCTGCCACTTGTTTGCATGTAGAGGATTTCATATTTGTCCTCTATCTAGCAGACTGAAGCTATTGTTTCTCTTATGCTGAAAGCCCCCAAATGCTCAACAAGTGAAATTATGTTTCTTCCTCCGTCCGTGTTCACCATAGGATAATACAGTGTGCCCACAACTAACTGCTCTTTCCCTGTGGCAGCAGAGATTAGGGCAGATCCAAGCAATTTAACCTCCTGTATATATATAAAAAAAAATTAAAAATCTCAGAATATTAAAAGCTGTGCTTTGTGTTACTCATAAGGCTGAAAAAAAATTACATGGTAGGAGCAGTTGCACTGTCTGTGATTTCAGTGATGCTGTTTTGAAGTCAAAGACAACCACTGCAAGTGTGGTGCATCTCGCTCTCTTACACTTGCTCAGCCATAATATAATGCTGCATAAAATCTTTATGTCACTGTGCATTGTACTCAGCACAGAACTATGATTACCAGCTTTCAAACTTTCTCTTTCTTGTAAGATAGCTATAAAACACATTCACTTTTGAAAAAGAAGGTGGCTGTGGGGAGGGCATCTTTTCTATAATCAAGCAAATATATAAGGGAAAGGAATCTACCGGCAGACTACAAGTATCATACTGGTGATTTCCAAGTTAAAAGTTAATGCCCCATTATTGGCCTGATTTTGTAGGTATTTTGAGAGTAACTGGTTGTACTGGGTCTGCTTGGGATGCAGATAATTTTCTTCACAGCAGCCCGTATGGTGCTATGCTTTGTATTTGTAACTGAAACAATGTTGATAGCACACCAATGTTTTAGCTATTGCTGAAGAGTGCCCAGCATCAAGGTTTTCTCTGTTTCCCCCTCTACGAGCTCCCCTGCCCCACCCCACCCCGTGAGTAGTCTTGGAGTGGGCAAGAGCTTAGGAGGGGACACAGAAATATAGAATTTTTTAACATAGGGTAGTTAGACACAGCAGCATGCTGGGGCCGTGCAAACAAATTCATTTTATTATGGCCACAAGGGGAGCTAGAGTTTTGGAACTAGAGTGAATGCCACACCTACAGAATGGAAAACCGCATCTTTCATAACCATGAATCTGGAAAGGATTTTGTGGGAAAGAAGTTGAAAGCAGCATAATGTGATTTACCAGCATGATGTCTTTGCAAAAAAGGAGTAGTGCCATTCAGAGAGGGATAAACGGGGTAAGTAAGGTAATGTTTGTATTTAGCATGTGTGACACTACTAGTGGAATCATGCATACAGCTCTGCTGTTGCCATTCTTTAAAAAAATGTTTTCATTATTAGAAGAGTAGAGAACAGAATTTAATTTTTTCCCCAACTATATAAAAAGGCCTTCTAGTGACAGATGTCAAGACCTTAATCTATTTGTCTTACAAAAAACAACATAAAGAGTGACTTAATTAAGGGCATAAGCACTTTCACAAGAAAGAGTAGCCATGTATTAAAAGAGTTTGTTTATCTAGCAGACAAGAGCATAACAAGAGCCAGCAAAGAGCGAAGTCAGATAAATTCAAGGAACACTCAGAATAGTTACTCATTAGAATATAGCATGATGAGAAACAGCACAATTTTAATCTCTTGATGTCTTCAGGTCAAAACTGGATTTCCCCCTGGAAGATGTGCTTCCATCAAACACAAGTTACTTGTTTAAGATAGAAGCAAATGAAATTTTATATCCTGTGACCTAGTTGCATTTCCCATTGCAAAATCAAAGAATCACCAAAATTGTCCTACTAGATATAAATAAGACTAAGAAAAGACTATCACGTCAGCTCTGAATAATGAAACTATTTTTGCTTTTTGTATTGCAAAGCTACCCACCAGCTTTCCCTCGACTGTTTTCAATGTCATCTCTGAAACTAGCAATACAGAGTCTATTTGAAATAATATTATGTTTTTTTCTTTTCTATTGGTATGTACTGAAAAGATTTTTTTAAGAAAGTGCTTTGTAAATGTTGTCCTTTTACAGACTCCTATGGTACATCAAGATTTCCTTCTTTTAATAGTTTGACCATAACTTGATGTTATATAGAATTAACTGATCTGGGCTTTCAGATTTTTAACAATTTAGTCAGATTTAATCTATTGTCACTATAATGAGTCCAGTGCTGTTAAGCCTCAGGAGCCATAAAGATGAAATCTAATTAACTTCCTTGCTTCTGTCACATGTCTTAAAATATGTATGTGTTCTAAATGATATGATAATTCACTGTAGCTGCAACTCATTAATTTGTTTTTTTTAACTACACAGAAATTTGAGTTTTACAAGTTCTAGTTAGTGCAACATTGGAATGAGAAAATTTGATGGTCTGCTCAAGCTTAATGCATTCCTAATGCTTAAGGAAAAACTTCCTCTAATTAATGACAAAATCTTCTAAATTAGCTGGTTTTAGTGTCATAACAGTAGTGGGTGGAATTCAATTTTGGGTAAACATAGGTGTCCTGTGCCATTGCAGATGACCTAGAGTATCTGTCACTGCAAAAGCCATCAGTCTTCTGTAGGTCTTGTGTTACATCTGCTAGCCGTAATACTAAACGTGTACCTGAATCACTCCCAGTGCTTTAATTCATAATTTCATTTAAAGTGTACTGGGTCAACCTGGACTGGAGTTAATTTTTTTTACAGCAGCCCGTATGGTGCTGTGTTTTAGATTTGTGACTAAAAGAGTGTTAGTAACACACCAGTGTTCAGCAGTGCTTGCACAGCATACAAGGCTTTCTCTGTTTCTCACTCTACACCCCCAGCAAGTAGTCTGGAGATAGGCAAGAGGCTAGGAGGGAACACAGCAGGACAGCTGACCCAAATGGACTAAGGAGATAATCCATACCTTATGATGTCATGCTCAGCAATAAAATCTGGGGGGAAGGTGGCGTCTTTCCAAAGTAGCCATTGCTCAGAGACTGGCTGGGCATTGGTCTGGTGGTGGGAGGTGATCCTTTAAAACATTTGGGTTTGGTTTTTTTTTTCCCCTCCTTTACTTATTAAGGTGTCTTTATCTTGACTTATGAGTTTTTCTCGCTTTTGTTTTGCCCCTGCTGCAGGGGGAAGCAAGCAAGCAGGTGGTGGGTGCTTAGGTGGTAGCCAAGGGTAGCCAACCCACCACATAAGGGCATACAGGAAAACCACTTATTGCCATTGAAGAGTCTAGTAGTTTGAACCCTCTTGAGAAAAGGAGTGTTCTCAGTGCCTTAGCAATTGTATCTCCAAAAGGTGAGGGCTTCCGGAGCCTGGGGGTAATCCAGCTAAGGGAAGGGGAATTAGCCCATTCTTAACCCACTTACCTCCATGGACAGGAAAAAAGTAACTACAGCACCACATGTTGTTACCTAGAAGCAGCCAAAAACCCGAGTAAACTAATCAGTAGGGAACAGCAATTATCAGTTTTTAGTCCCTGGGAAAAACTCAGTAAAAATCTAAGTATAATTCTGAATTGGCAACAATCTGTTGAACCAGGATATTTGAACAAAATATTTTCAGGTAGAATACTGACATTTTGCACAGATGCTGATAGAAGTGCTGTGAGGGGAGGTTTATCTAAATTCTGTCATTAAGTCTATTGACTACCAACTAGAACAAACCTAACTGTAATGGAAACCTGAGCACCTAACTCACATGGTGACATCAAAATTGCAAATGCCTAAAGTTTGGTAAAATAAATCCTATCCAAAATCTAAGCTAGCTATCTGGGGGGTGGGGATGGGGGGCTCGGAGAGAGAAAGAGAGAGATTATTTCTTCATAAAGAGACTTATTTATCCTCATTACCTACACATATAATTAGCATAAGTGACTCTTAGGTGGCCAAAATCAAATGAGATAAATCCCACCACTGGACAAGAAAGATCCGCAGAAGTGTTCTTTCCCAGCAAAGTGATATGCTACAAACCCGAAAATGTTTCTGAGTATATATATAGAACTTTGTATAAAATATATGGTATGCATGGTTTATATATTATATATATACACATTATACTGCATCATACAGAGAAAGGCCAAAGAACACTAGTCCAGCAAGGTTCTCTGACATTTTGAGTTGAGAGCCAAAATATTCCTGTCCATCTTTTTACCCTTCTTTTAATTTTACCTGTATGCCTCTCTATATTATCTACAGATGAAATCTAGGCCTAAGCTATCAATGAATCAATGAATGCAGAATTTTAATGCCTCAGTAATTCTGATTTAATACTCTGTCTTGTTAAAATTCACAGTTCAACACTATACTTAATCATAAAGAAAGCAAAAAGAGAATGTATGCCAAAAATCAGTTTGATATTAGCAAAATACCCAGAAGATCCTCATATGACCTTATTATCATATTTTTTAAAAACTCCAAACACATGAGGCTATTAGATCAGGCACAAAACCCAAACTAGGAAACCAGTCTGGGTTAGTCTAATTTGATTTTACTCTCTGATGAAGAGGATGTCTTAAAAAAGCTTGTAATCTCTACTCATTTCTTTAGTTGTGCTTTAAATTTAAAATGATCCTTGAATATTGTATTATCAGGTATTTTAAGAAACTGCTTATCATTCCAAAGGTTTTCATGAATAAACTTGAAAGACCTAATCCTGACAGTAGCCAAATTCCCTTAAGTAATTCTGCTAATGTCATTCCCATTTTAAATAACAGCAATTTATGAGTAACCAGCACTAGGTACGTTCATATCTGAATTGCTTAATGAACAACTTCACAGTTACATAATTTAAATAATTGCATGTGCCAGTAAAATGGGAATTAAGATAACAACTTTTATATTTTTACAAAAAAGTTGGCAAATAATTCAGTGTAAGATGCAAGTATGCTTTACACAGGCACTTTAGTTGTCACTACCCTTAAACAGAATAGTAGCTCTAAGTCTTAGCAGTCCCACAGACATGACCCCAAACTCCTACCCTTCTGCAGATTTAATCTGTGGGTCTTATAATTTATTCATACAGGTATAATTACAACAGTTGTAATGACAGCTATTAACCATCGTTCGATATCTTTGTGGCTGTGTGGATGAGTGTGTTGCCTTCAAATGTCAGATAGTGAACAATTCACATTTTCTACAAATAGCAGACGAAGGTTGCCCGCTCTGTCTCTCATGTGTCCCATCCCACTCTGTGGGTTCTACTGTCTATGGTCCAGGGGTTCAAGCTTTGGCATGGCCCAGCTGAGTCTCCTCAGTTTACACCTCTGAAGAAATTGTCAGGCTGTGAGAAAGACTGATGAGAAATTGTTAGGCTGATGAGAAAGTTTACAGTGGCATTGTGCAAGGTAGGAAAAGTAAGTTGGAGACATGCAAATATTGGAGGAGGGATCATTAGTTTTTCAAGGACTGAAAAGAAAAAACACTGCTGTGGAAAGGTACAAAATTATAAAGAAAAAAGAAACCTGGAGAATTCAATAGAAACTGGCAACTCAGCAACTTGAGCATGTTTCAGACAGGAGTGGAGGATAACCATTTCCTTCCTGATCGAACCTTACCTGGCCAGCAAAGACCCTTTGGGTAGTTTTTTGAGACAGGGAACATAATACTGTTTATACTAGCCACTCCTTCCATTCTAGTTATCTTTTTTGTGAGCGAGCTAATAAATACTTGCTTTACGCTTTTAAATCGTATGTGATCTATTTGCAGAGTATGCTTACACATGGCTAAAAAGTGTCTGAAGATAATAACCCTTCTGATAAGAAACGGTTAACAAAGTACCTTGTTTTAGGGTGTTTAGTGATAACAAGTTATGTGAGTCATTTAATCAAACTTTAGATGTCCGTAATATAGACATCTTCAGTGGACAAACCTAAGCTAGTCCTGAGCTAGGAATAAGCTATTTCAGGGTGCAATTCAACTGACCTATTTTTAAACATCAGTCTTAGGAGAAATCAATAGTGCCTTAGAAGTACCTCCTTTTCTCACTATTGACTAAAAAGGGGCCCTAGAGGATTAGCATGGATGTAGATGGATCCTTTGAAGACATATGTTTTCAGTTAGATGACCTCCATTCAGTATACCTAAATTTGTATGGTTTGCCAAAATCATCAAACCTGATCAATTAGTTTAGCTCTCTGTAAGGACAGAGAGATATTCAGTAAGAAACCACTAAAAATTTTCAGACAGATGATCTTTCATTTTTAGTAGATGTTTCTTTATCTTAAAGCTTTCTTAAACAATCAGGTCTAGTAATAAGCTCAGTAGTTGGAGCATCACATAATTTTACCTATTTGTACCTCAGGAAATTACATATTTTCACTCAATCCTTACTAAGAAAGCATTCTGAACTTTTTACTTCAAGTGGTCTCCTTTATCTTATCTTATCTTATCTTATCTTATCTTATCTTATCTTATCTTATCTTATCTTATCTTATCTTATCTTATCTCTCTTTCTTCCAATGACAGCACCTAATTCTTCAGGCTTTGCTTCCTCACTTACCATCCTCTTACAGCTATTTGAGTATCCAACACCATGCTCTCAACATTAACCAGATAAGAGGATGAATCATATAGCAGGTTTGCTGATCAAGTAACTATACACTGAAGGTAATCATAATCTGGCTAAATATGTAATGTATCACAGAGACCTTGAATAAATATGTACACTGCAGTACTACAAATCTTACCCACGTGTTTAGACATACTCAAAAGTTTCCTTGATCACTTAACTCTAACTCTGGTAAACAACATATGGTAGCTGTGATAGAGTATATTTTATGTAATTTAATCCTTTTATGTTATTTCCTATGGGATCAGAAATTTCAGGTCAAATTTAAAGGTGACACACACAATGTTGTAAATTACACCCTCCTATCAATGTAAAAAAAGGTGTAAGAAGCAAAAGAACTCAGAATTTGGTCCCATAGTTATTGCCCACTGATTATTTTAAGCCTGTATTTTAAAACAGTGAATATTACCATACAGAGCAGGATTTGGACTGTTTTGATCTCATTACCTGGGGAAAGCTCTGAGAATGTTTTCCTAGTGCAGCTATTGTCTCTAACTGATGACCTTCCTTGATGGCTCAATGGAAAGGCTAAGGGGAAAAGAACAGGGTTGCACTGACCATGCATGGTCTTCCCCTGCATCTACCTTTTGTTCTGTTACACAGTGAGGAAGGCTTGCTGCTTCAACTCCTAACTTTTCGATGCCTAAACACTTTATTTCCCAAAACTTTTTATGAAAATGCAGTCTGAAAAGTTTTATTTCTTTTGGGTGTGTTCAGATTGTTTGGGCTGAAGGCAAAATAATCAGGCCCTGGCCGAATCCTGAGTTTCACTTCAGGATGTGGAAAACTATGGGACATGACATGAGAAGCCTCTGGTCATAACATAGTGAAACACTGACAAAAGTTACAGATCACACCACAAGGGCTGGCTGGATTTCATAGGTGATAAAGGTGGAGTTACATAAGAAACCATGAAACTGCAGACTGCACAGATACTTGGAGGGGGGCATTGGGGACCTTTTGTGTAGTACAGTCTTGCAAGGCCAACAGCAGCTAGGTAACCATATGAGTAATGTGTAAGGCCAGAAGCATAAGGTAACCACTTAACCAGGGCTTTCTGTGGGAACCTGTGAGGCAGCCCTGAGTTTGACTTCCACAGCCTAATAAGGCAAATAACCCAAATCTGTCATTCAGACCATACCACACAAGTCAAACTTTCTGAGGTCAGGAGGTCCTGGGGAAAAAGAAGATGCCTTCATTACAGTAAAACACCCAGACGAGTGGATTAAGTGTCCTGTGAACAGATTAAGCACCAATATCATTGTGCCAGGTCCATTCCAAGCCCAAAGGCATCCACATCTACTCACCACTTCCTGACACAGACTTCCTAAAAGAACACTAATGCTAGTGGTTTTTTAGTACTAGTGTTAATGCTAGCACCTTACTGCTTTACTATAGTGAATGTCATTTTCTGCAGATCAACTCTGTGACCCTGTTTTTTCCTCATCACACAATCACAGAATCACTGAGGTTGACAGGGACTTCAGGAGATCATCTAGGCAAACCCCCTTGCTCAGAGCAGGGTCACCTAGAGCAGGTTGTTCAAGGCCTTATTGTCCACTTTTCTACTCATTATTTCTTCAGTTTGTTAGCAAGGATGTTATGGAGGATGATGTAAAAAACCTTGCTAAGGTCAAGATAATCAACATCCACTGCTCTTGCTTTGTCCACCAAATCCACTCATTCCATCATAGAAAGCTATCAGGTTTGTCAGGAAGTATTTCCCCTTCAGAAATCCGTGCTGACAACTTCCAATAACTTCCAATCCTGGAAGTGGTTTCCAGGATTATATGCTCCTTCACCTTCCCAGGGATCAAGGTGAGGTTGACTGGCCTGTAGTTTGTTGAATCCTCTTTCTTTCTTTCTTCCAGTCCTCAGGAACCTCCCTCAGTCACCACAGCCTTCCAAAGATAAGAGAGTGGTCTTTAATGATATTGGCCATCTCCCTCTGCACTTGTGGATAAATCCCATCAGGGCCCATGGACTTCAATCTGCACAATTTATTTAAATGTTTCCTTTCTTGATCCTTCTCTATTGAGAGTAGTTCTTCATTGCTCCAGAATGTGTCCTCTTTTCAATTTTTTCTTCATGCAGTCTGTAAAAAGATTCTTTTATAACAAAATTGATACTGTAAATCAAAGGAAGCACAAACCTTCCTCATTCGTTTACTGGAATTTATTGTTTCACCTCCTTCTATCTGCACTCAGACATCAGAAGGTTCTAGACAGAAATGGAAAAGAGTAATGAACTGAAATGAAGGAACAACATGATTACAAAGTTTCCTTTCTCTTTCATCTCCCTTTGCAGCTTTTGCCTTTGCTGTTTCATGCTTCTGTTGACTTAAATGTTTTGAAATTATTTTTTGATCATTTGGTCAGGGACCACAGCCTTTGATGTACCTCTTTTCTTGAAATTTCAATTTACTTTGCTGATGTTCAGAAAAAATCCATTGTTCAACAGGCTGCATTATATATATATAATGGTAATTAACAGCATAGACTGTATTCATTTGTAAAATGAGGGATTTTTTTTTTTAAACAGCTAAGCTACAAACACTAAATGAACTTTAGACTAAGAGAGAGATCATGAATGTTTTATCTCCTTGAGCTTAGGTCATTCTAAACTTTTTGAATTCATTTGGCTAAATTTGGCTAACCAGTTTTACAAGAATGTCCTACAGATGCCGCCACACAGTTTATTGCTTCACAGTAAAATTAAATAAAAATTAATGCTTTTTAATCCATTATCTTTTGAAAACAGTTTTCATGGGACTGTGATGAAAACTCCTTTTCTAATCTGTCTGAAGAAAATTGGGAGCCAGAACAGATAGGAGGTTTTGTTCTCTATTTAATTTGAGTACTTTGGTATGTTTTCTTTTTAAAAAAATATGTTCAGAGACTAAAGTTCTTTTAAACACCCTGGAATATTGTGAATTGTTTCAAGATACTAAATAACAGTTACTGTAGAGCTAAACCTCAATATAATACATTGCATAAGAGAGTAAGTTTTCCTTTGAAGCAAAAGTCATCACCAATTCTGGAATGACTGCAACATAATGCCACTGAGATATGGAGTGGGAAAGTATAAAGGAAGAAAACAGCTAGATCAGCCAAAGTGTTTCTCTTTACTGAGGTTTTAAAATTTTACTAACCTTCCAACAAATCACAACTCAGTGTTAAACATCTGCATTACATTTTGGTATCCTAACGTTTAATTACAAAAGAAGCATAACCTCCTGCAGGAGTCCTGCTTGTAACTGCTACTAAGCAAGTGGCAATAAACTATCTTTTATAAATCAATATATGAGAAATTAAATATGGTTGCTTGGACTTGGTTGGCCCCATAGCTAATGGAACTATAAAAGACATGATTAATTAGAAAGATGTTTTAGAAAGGTTAATTAGTTTATTTTTCAAATTATCTGCTGAGATAATGTGGTGGCTAGAAAAAATCCTGCATCACTAATTAGCCCCCCCCCCGCATCCAATAAAGGATGGACATTCTCCTTGGCTCTCCTTTTGTCATTAATATACTTGTAAAAGCATTTTTTGTTGTCTCTCACGACAGTGGCCAGGTTGCGTTCTACCTGGGCTTTTGCCTTTCTAATTTCCTCTCTGCACAACCTAACGAGATCCCTGTACTCACCCTGAGTAGCCTGCCCCTTCTTCCAAAGGTGTTAAACTCTCCTTTTCTTCCTGAGTCCCAGCAAGAGCTCCCTGTTCAGCCAGGCCGGTCATCTTCCCCGCCCGTTCTTCTTTCGGCACATGGGGACAGCCTGCTCTTGCGCCTTTAAGATCTCCTTCTTGAAGAACATCCAGACTTCTTGGACCCCTTTGCCCTTCAGGACTGTCTCCCAAGGGACC
>VZTQ01002624.1:0-39750 GCA_013400755.1 Pelecanoides urinatrix | reverse complement strand
ACTGTCCAATACATTCTCATTACCCACCATCCCCCTTCCCATCCTCTGATACAATACACAGATATTAGTCTATAGACCACCCCTGTAAAATGTCCATAAAATATCCATAAATGTCCACAAAATGTCCACTGCGTTCATTTAGTCCACGACTTTGGGCTCCATCTATTATGGTGGTCACTCAGGACAGGAGAGGTGGTGTGATGCGTGGAGTTACTGGGCACCAAAGCCAGCTCAGATTGGGTCACTGCTGCGCTTGCACTGCTTCTTGTAAGGCTTGTTCTCCATTGGTTCAGGTAGTTCCTGTCTTTATCTCAACCCACGAGTTCTCTCACTTTTACCCTTCTGATTCTCTCCCCCATCCCACCCGGGGGGAGTGAGCGAGCGGCTGCGTGGTGCTCAGCGGCCGGCTGGGGTTAAACCACGACAGTCACAAATTCATTTTCAATGAACAACAGCATAAATCTTGCATTTTATTTATTTCAACTCACTAAATGAATAGGCAGTAATGATCCACAGAAACATACATAAAGCAATGCACCATATTTATTATTTATAGCTTTTGTGAGCTGTCTTGATCACTAACTAAAAAGATAAGAAGTAAATAAAATAAGTCTGCAAAGCAGAATGACAGAAGCAGAGGGTAATCATAAAATGAACTCTGCAGCAGTTTCTTATTTTTTAGAACTGATTCAAATATTTAAAGAGATTTGATTTATACTAAAAATGAAAGTGCGTTGGATCATTTTAGGCCAGGCTGTTTCTGAGCAAAGTCTTGTCTTCCCACACAAAAATTTTCTTTGACATATTAAAAAAAGATCTTAAACCAATTTTTCCTTAGCTTCTTTTTAACACCTGTTGGGAATACAGATTTCTTGTTTCTCTTGTCTCTGCCATCAACACAATTTAGCAATGTCAATTCCTTAATCTGAGGTTATATATTCCTTAATCTGAGGTTATTTAATTTTTTTTTTATTTTCAGTCATCTCTTCGATTTCTCACTACCTTTCTATTTCCAGTATTCAGCTTAGAGTAATGTTATTTCCATCCATCACTGTCCCTGCATTTTCAATTTTCCTCTCAGCTTCTTGCAGTTCCAGGGCCAAAGCTCTCGAATTCAATTGCCATAGAAATATTTGTTATTTGAATTGTATCCAACCATTTACTCATACTCACAAAGGGTTGGTTATGGGTTTTTTCCTTCCTTTTTTTTTCTTTTTTTTTTTTTTTAACCGAAAGCCTGAGATTGCCTGATAAATCCAGTCTGTATCTTTCAATGAGGGAATAATAAACAAAGATCTTTCTCTCAACTAGTGGAAACTTAGAAGTCAAGATGCCAAGTCATATAAAAATTAAGATTTAGTTTTTGAATGGTATGTGTCATGCTCACCCCTTCCCTCATAACATAAATGATAAAAGTGGAAAAATTGTAGAACAGAGCTAAGCAGAAGAAGCAGCAGTAAAAATAATGTTTTAGACAATGACTTTGTAAATATTACTAGAATCTGGATTTCTTGATTGTATAGATAATTCTATACAAGGCAAAGGTCTACCCATTTATGAAAAAGTTGGCTGTGAGTAAAGAGTCCAAGCTGATAAAAGAGCTGGCAGCCCAGTAAACAGCTACTTGTAGGCTGATGATACCAACGATTGGAAAGGTGACGGTATTACAAAGAAGAGTTTCAACAATGAAAAATGCAGGTTAATCTACTCAAGCAAAAAGCAATCTGAAATCTGCTGAGTGACTTTACAGTGAGGGTAGTGTTCAAATACAAACAATTTAGTCTGCACAAAATGGGCTAATAAAACACGTCTCTAACAAAGTGAGGGAAACTCAAGAGGACTGATGGAACTATTAGAGTTCAAAATCTCCTAAAAACGTTTGCAATTGAATGACTCTACATCATTGTCATTCTTGAAATTCAAGAAAATATTGTAGCTTGAATTGAATGTTTTGTCTGTTAAAATCTAGAAATCTGTGAATCTTGTTTTGTAGTGCATACTTTGACAATACTGAGCAATATTTAATGCCAAGAACATTTTTGGTTGACTGGCAATTCCAAAGAAATAAAAATATTCTTGGTTGAAATAAAGCCTGTCCAAGTTCTCAGAGAATCAAGAAGTTGAATAAAATGTTATTCAATTAAAATGAAAAAAATCCAAACTATTTTAGGCAAAATGAAGTGGTCTTCTGTGATCTGGAGCATTTGGAATGTTCAGTTAAAAAAGAAAGGAATTTTGTAAATAAAAAAGGGTCATGAAAATTTTCATCTCCAATATTTATATTTTTCCCTGAACAAAATGATTTTTAAAAATCCATGTGAGTGACCAAAATGTTTTAATGCCATTAAAAATTTTTTTTTGCTTTCTTGATTTTTGATTTTACAAAAAATGTTTCCAAATTACGGAATTATCCACTTAGAATACCTTCCTTAATTCTTTGCTGAGAAAACACTGTTCCCTATCCTCTTCTCTTACCTGATAATGAGATCACAGGTGAACATTCCTTGAGCTTCAAAGAGGAAATATTTCTTGTCCAAGGAACTAATTTCTCCTGTTCATAAACTGGCATTGGGTATTAATTGATGGGCACAATTCAGACTAAATATACACATCCAAATAATTATTTTAACGTGGGAAGGATATGACAGTCACCTTTTCCATTTTAAGGGCTAATAAATGGATTCCAATGTCTCTCCAATGGTTGACTGTAAAGGGATCTCATGGCAAATAGATGAGTTACAGTAAAATATATGGTAAACAGGGTTTTTTTGTCCAGTGGATCCCACGTGATAAGTGTGGTCTGCCATCAGTGAGACAGACAGAGAAAAACACTTCCTGAAAAAGCCAGGCAATTGCTTTGTACTCCTTATAAGTTGAAAACATGCTTTGTCCTGCCTTCTAGTTGCACTGCTCATTAATTGATTTACTGCTGTCTTACAGTTAAGATCATTTAATATCTGGTGTAATACCAAATGATGATAACTAGAAGAACTCATAACTTTTAATACCTTTCATCTGTGAATGTACCCTATTTAAGTACTACAAGAACACAAGACAATGGTCTCCTTAAAAAAATAGTTCTTTTTTAGTATTCTTACATCAAATTCCCTTGTTCTAATTTTTGAAGAGATGAAGGATTGACCCTATACTGGAAAACTATATCCATAAAATGAAGAATTTGACTTCCATTTCTGGTCACTCATAGAAAAGTCTTTATGGATTTCTTAATTCAGTGAAATAGAACATGAATAGAGTAATTCCAGTCTGAATAATTTAATAGACATTGCTTATGAAAAAACAGATCAGCTTAATTGATTTTCAAGCTAAATAAACAAAAATTAAACCTGCAAAGAATATGATAAAGCCATTTAGCATGAACTACTTTGGGAACACTGCAAGGCAAGTATTAATAAATGTAGTACTTAGACATGACATAATGCAGTACACAAAACTGAGCAAGTACAGGACAACTTTCAAGGTTTGGGCTCATAAGATCTTACATCATCAACAAGCAATTTTCAGTTTAACCTTTCCAGAGAAAAGAAATTTCCTTATCTGTTCATATTATAATCTGTACAACAATTTAATATGTAGAGATGAAAAAAATTTAAAATTGCCATTTTAAAAGGAATTATGGCAAAAAGATACAATACCAAATCCTTCAGTGGACAGTACAGGAAGCATTGTAACTCACAAAGCAGAGATTACCTCAAGGTTATTATTCATGATGGATCTATTTTGTCAGGAATTGAACTCATGACCCAAGTATTGGAAAATGCTGGACTTACCTATTGAGCCACAGAAAAATCTCATTTGCTGTCAGTAGTAGTCCTTTTAAACCCAGCTGAGAAAGCTTTCAGCCAAAAGGCCTTCACCTTGAAAGGGCAAAAGATTAAACTGAGGATAGTATTAAATGGAAAAATCAATGACAACAAGTTAAATAGAAAAGGAAACTCTCAAATGAAGATAAATAAGTGGCCAAATTCATCCCTTGTGTATCTCTGTTTTCTTCATTAGAGACACACTAGGGCTAGGTTTGTCCCTGTGTGCAGAAGAATACAGAAGAGAAACAATTCAAAAAGAGTACTGGATAATATGAAATGACAAGTAGTCACCCATGGAAGTATTGACGTTAAAACTTGCTTCTTGCTCCATAACTGCAGATTGCTGAAAAGATCTGAATTATCCCTATTTTAATCTGGAAAAATATGAAGCAAGGGTTGTACAACAAGGGTTGCTTGTTGTGTCATAAGTTACTGATTCTTGGAGCTGCAAGTCAAAGAACCCATAAGATGAGAAGCAATTCTTAATTTAGTTCTAAATAGTGCAGAGGATCTGAAACAATAAAACCACCATTCTAATAGTGACCACAGTCAAATAAATTCAAGGTTTTTATAGGACAAAAAAAACCCCAAAAACCAAACCTAAAATATAAATATATTAAAAAGTAAAACCACAAAATAATGGACTAAAAAAAAAAAAAAAGAAAGAAAAAAAGCAACAGCTAGGAGGGCAAAATGCTTGCAGGAAGCACAGAGATTGAACATATATGAGAAACAGCATATAATACACTTGTATCTCAAAATAAATTATATAAGAAAATGGAATAAAATCAGAATATTTGCAAAACGTTGCAAAGACAGTAAAGAAATAAATAAATGTGTATAAGCAGTCAAAATAATGTCTCAAGAAGAAAAATAATGTAAGTGTGTAACTGTACAGCAAGTTAAATTTAAATCAAATATGGAATACCTAAGAACATTTTACAAAAGTTCCAGAGGCCTAAAAGCTAATATTTTTTTCAGAGCTATGAGAAATAAGAATATTTTCAGGAAGTTGAAAAGAAGCAATAAGACTTAAAATAGCAGGAAGACAAAGGCATTGTAATAAATCTAAATGAAGTATTTACATCAATGGTCTTTATAGAGGAGGTCTCAGATATTCTCACATCAGGTGCACTATTTATGGTATGAAATGTTGAGGAAAGGTCTCAAACTGAATTCTCAATAGAATAAGTCAAATAACCAATGCATAAGCTGAACAGCATCAAATCACCAGGACAAAGAGTATTTATTCAAGAACTGTAAAAAAGTTGAAATCTAAAATCGCTAACTATTAACCATTGGTATAGTCCATGTCTTCAGTGGTAAAAGACTAGAATGTGATGTCATTCTTTGAAAAGAACACCAGGACTGACACTGGAAAACACTGACTAGTTTGTCTAGCTTGCATAATAGATGTCTTGGTAGAAATTGGCACAAAAATTAAAATGGTAACATCAGAATATTTTGGAGAAGATTCAACTTTTTTTGTTTGGTCAATATTATGCTTCACAAGTCCATTAGCAATCTCTGAAACAGTCAATAATTGTGAATAAAGGTGATCTAGTCAGTACATCATTCTTTGATTTTCAGAAAGCTTTTGATAAGGTTACTTGCCACATTCTGAGAGAAATAAAACTGATGTGGCATAAGAGAGATCCTTTTATGTATTATTTATGACTCATTAAAGTAGAGGAAAAAATATAAATAAATGGCAATTTTTCAGTTAGGGTAACATTATGGAATTCCTCATCCTCAGGGATGTGTGCTTGGGATGTAAACTCTTCAACATATTCATAAATGATCAAGTAAAAGGGAGTGATTAGTGAAGTAGCAAAATTTGCAAATGGTAGAAAACTATTGAAGGTGGTTATTTTAAAACTGACTGTGAAGACATGAAATTGGTACTGTCTGGTTAATCAGAAATAGAATAAATGAAAATCGGTATTGGCTAATGCAAAGTAATATACAGAAGAGAAAAAAACCACCCTAATGATGCATATGCAGTGACACGCTGCATAAGTTATTGTCACTCAGAAAAGCAAGACTGAAGTGAATAATTCTTTAAGGATGTCTTTTCAGTGCTATTTAGCAGCCACAGTGGCAACTAAAAAGCTGGGAATTGTTAGGAACAGAACAGGAAGCAAACCAGAAAATGAGATTAGGTTACTATATAAGTGGATGGTGTGTTCATGTACTGGGTGCAATTCAGTGTAAAATTCTTGTTGTCCAGTCTCAAAAGAGATATAGTGGAATTAGAAAAGAGACAGAACAGGATGATGGGCTGAAGAAGAGATTACCAACTCTTCAACCTGGAACAGAATAGTGGGTAGCAGTCTATAAAATCATGAAATGTATGAAGATACCGAGTTCACTATTTTTCACAACATGCAAACTGAAATGTACCCAATGCAGTTGTCATGCGGTGGTCTAAAGTAAATGAAAGCATATATTTTTTCACATAGTTTATTTAAGACGTCAAGTTCAAAAACAAATATGTAAAAAGGTGTTTAAACAAACTAATAGAAGAAATGTGCATCTGTGGCTTGTCTAGATGAAAAGATTCACAGAGTCCCTAAACCACTGACAGCTGAGACTTGAGAAAGCATAGCAGAGAAGGTTTTTCATATATATCTGCTGTGTCTTAGACTCCATAGCCCAGATCCAACCAGTCTAAATTTAGGCATTTAAGTTGGCTTAAGTGCCTATATACATTCCTGTACAAGAAAGACAAAGGAAAGGTCTGAATCGAATTCTAGAAGTATACATTCCTTCTCCCATTCTACAGGAAGTCTGAAATTATTTAGGTTGTACTTTCATGATGTAAAATATTTGGCAAAAATAGCAACATCTTTATAGGCCTTCTTTCCCAATATTTTGCTACTCATTCCTGCCCCTGTAGTGAGGCAGACCTCAGCTGGGCCATACACAAACATTTGTAGTTTGGGCTTGGAAATCAAATCAAGATAATGATTGAGCTTAAAAGAGTCTCACACTTCTTTTTTTTTTCTTGAAAATTGCAGCAATTCCACAGTCTTGTTGACAACTCTTCCCATGAAAGACTAGAGTCAAAGTGGCCGAGAGGAAAGGAAGTTAGTTACAGCACGGTGCTGGAAAGAGCCAGGTTGGAAATATCTTTGTTCAGTACTGCCATCCAATTCTTTATAGTATAAAACCATAGCCTCTAGCGCCTCAACTGGATGAAATGAATCATGAATTCAAAGTTTTTCCTAAATATTCACCATATTCACATGTAGGACTAATTCAAGCTAGACTCCAAAAATATCTGGTCTGGCCCCCCATTAGTATTCTCATGTAAGTGTTCAACCAATAAAACTGAAGTTAAAGGGGTCTGTAATTATATTCTTGGAGTCGGCTGTACCTGTGATTTAATGGTTTTGGCCTACAGGCAACAGGCGGAAAGGACACAATGCAGTACAAGATCAATTTTCCTCGCAGGGAAAAGACCAGACTCTCTAATTTGTAAGAGGTGTCAGATGTACTATCAATACCAATGTTTTTATGGTGAGTGTAGACAGTCTGAGGTGTCGAATGGAAACCATGGCTTGGTACAAGTGTCTGGATTTTATTTTAAAATTTTCATATTGTTTTTGTCTCTGATTATTACACAGTTAGGGAGAAAAATACTTTTTCAGACTCACTTAGGGTTGTATGTGTAAATTTTGTCCAAGATTTTTTCCTCATTTATGTCTAAATTCTGTGAACACCAGGGATTTTCAAGAACATATTACTATTTATTTGCAAATTAGCTTTATAAGAATTCAGATACTCAAATACCCAAGAATAAGCTTTAATAAAATCTGCCATTATATGTATTGCTCATCAAAGAGAATACACCAATTATGTACAAATATTCTGGACTGGCAATTATCAGAAACTTCTAGTTCATAGTCAGAGTTACTGTCACAATTTCTGGGACTTTTTTTATTTCAGAAAACAAATAGCTTTATTCTATTCCTGTGCAACCTGATTCTTCCATGACTTTACGTCAACTTACATTTGGTTCCACTGCAGGCTTTGATGTGATATTATCAGGCATAGGCCAATAGTAAGTGATGAGCAAAAGAGGTGAATGCTCTCCCATGTTAGGAATGACTTATATTATTCAGTACTGGAAAATCCTGGCTGATCATAATTGTCTGCTGGTTCTGACATCTCTATGAATTTAATATAAACATAGCAATATGTAACAACTGAATTTTAATTCAAAGTTATAATTCATACTTAGATATTCACGGGAGCTGTATTTTTCAAAAGCTGGAAATTATTCATGACTGATTCACACAAGATAGTTTGAATTTTAGAATTTTGAATTCTTCTGGGCTAATTTTTATGCCACTTTCTGCACCCCTGTAAATTGGTGAAGTGGTTTTCCATTTGTGTAAAATGCATACATACTGTACAGTGGATCTAACAGATTTAATTCTCCGCTCAGTAGGATTTCACATTGGCAACTAAAAGAATGTTTGTAGGAGTACCAACATCTGTGCTTAAATTTGAAAAATAAATGAAATACACTAGGAAATCAACCAATGAAATACTTAAAAAAGAGAACAGATTTAACAGCTTGTTGCTCTAATTTGATATTCAGACAAGCCTCCAGGGTGCCTTCTCTATTTTTAAGCAGAAATTAAGCTTCCAAGACCTAATGAACTATTCAGATGTGCTACTGCTAATGGATACTTGACTACAGAGGTACTTCAAATTTAAGAATGTTTCCATTTTTTACTATAAAACTCTCTAAGCACCTCACAAAGGTTTCCAGATTTCAGAAAGGAAGAGAAAGGTAATGTCTCATAAAATACAAGGGAGTGCAGACAATTGTTTGACAGATCTAATATACATTGAACCACAAGAGCAGATAGGTTTTATTAATCTGAAAAAAACTAATAAGTTCGATTTTAATACTGTCATACACATTGTTTCATGGTAATTAAAACACAACTTTTAAGATTAATGGAATATGAGCTAAAGCTGCAGTGGTTTTATATGTTTGGCAGCAGTGCAAAATGTTTCATTTGTAGTACTGTGTTTACAAAGGTTACTACAAATGTTAACCTTCATGACCTTTGTCAAACTCAGACCTTTGTCAAACAGTAAGAGATGTTCAGTGACCAATTTATTCTTCAAGAATTTCAATATACTGAATGTGCTTCTGAAAGGGTAGTTTATCTAACAATACACTAGCACAAACCTGTAATGTAGCTGATCTATAAGTTTAAAACATATCTAGGGTAAAGAAGCATGTTGGTCCATCATGCTCACAGTGTTGCTTTACACTTGAAATTATGAGATCACAGAAATTATGTATGCTTGGACTGCTGGGACTCCATAGGATTTCAATAACAGGGACAACCACATAAAAGATAATCAGAACATAAATAGTTATTAGAAACAGACTCTTCCCTATGTCTTGTCCCTGGGCAATATTCCTTTTGTATTATTCTCACAGCAGAAACCATCAAGAAGATCCATGGGAATTACGTGAGCGCAGAGAGATTATAGAATGCAATAATGTCAATATAGTTTCCCTAGGAAAGTCTAAGTTATGGAAGAACTATGTCACTTCTTTCTGCGATTTTTTCAGGAACAGAAACAGATACAGAGTCCTCCAGAAGGGATGTAGTTTTCTAAGTTCAAAATTGTGCTCTTTGAACATAAATTTTCCATCAAGAGCCAAAAAAATTTATCATTGCCTAGGAAAAAACCTTGACTGTTTTAGTTCCACATAGCCTTTGAGCAAACAGCAAGTATTCACAGCCTAGAATGAAGAGCGCTTTTAGTAGTGCTTTCAGCACTCAGAAAGGACTTGCTGGTCAAAGCAAGCTCTGAAGCTAGACATTTAATAGGGAAAAAACCTGGCTTGCCTTAATTCTTGTATGAGGATTCCATGAAAGACAGAGTTGATAAATCTTTCTCTAGTGATATATTTCCACAAAGAAACCCCTCTTCATTGCATGTTCCAGAATTGTGAACTATGCCAACAGCAGCTGGCTCTGCGTCTAACAAGCTATAATGCTTATTGAGCAGATAGATAGTTATCAGCTCCATGAGGCCCCTCCTAACCCTGTTCCCACTCTACTCTTCTTTTTTGAGTAAGCACCCCGATAAGAGCTCTGTTTCAAGCTCCAGACTTGATTGAGTTAATGTTCTTGACCCTTTGCTAAGGAGTTGAGTTTACATATGCATACAGAGACATAAATTATGTAGAGAATCTAGGCTAGACATGGGTGGGCGAGATCAGCCCATAGCAGCCACCAGGGAACGGTGGCAGCTGCTGGCATGGTGGTTCTTCAACATCTTCTTCAAAAGCCTTCCTGTGCTGTCTCAGTACTGTCTCATCTCATCTAACTATTTCTGACACGTGCACATGGGTAAAACTAGCTAGGAGTGAGGAACTGTAGAACAAGTCTTCATACCCATTCTCATTTTCCGGGTAAGGTAACTTGGGATTGGGCAAGCCAGCATTAGGAAAACAGCAGCCAATCACAACACTCATTGTTTGGGTCTGTCATGATGATGAAAAAGATCAGAAATTGGGTGTCGTATAGGGTCCATCCAGCACAAACACTATTTGGAACCCAAATAACAACTGTTCCTGTTATACTTTCCTCCATCTGCAAGTTTGTAAATATTCAGATCCTGAATATTGTTGTTTCAAAATGATCACAAGTCAGACAAAGCTGTGTAGTGGAGAAGGGGGAGGAACAGCCTGCTCAAACAGATCTTCGGCATTTTTTTTTTTCTGTTGTTGCCAAGGACAAAATGATACTGAATTTTTGCAAAAGTTCTGTGACTGGCCAGTGCTGTCTTAGACTCTCATAAAACTGGTTTCTATGCAGTGCTAAACTGCCTGGAAACCTTGGATGATGAGTCAGGAGTTTGGCCCTCAGCACATCACCAAACACATGCAGTGGAACAAAATATCCAGTTTAAGAGGAATGCTCAGAAGGACCTCTTTTCATGGAAACTGAAAAGAGCTTATATGTCAGTGGTACTGGGATTCAGATGTTAGGTCTGTCTTTAAGTTCCCACACACCATCCAGTGCCAGACTAAGACTTCTGGAGGTAAAAGTTAGTTAGTGCCAAACAAGAATCATTTCAGCAATTGCCATAGTCCAATGCTCTCTAATGAGGTTCTTTTAGATATCCCACATGAGGGGGTTTTAATATTTTAAAACAGGGTTTACTTATTTGAGGCTATTTAACATTACATGGGATTTTGATTTAGCAGTGATACAGCAATATACTGAAATCACAACACAAGCATAATATAGCAATTGCAATATAGAGTTGAATCACAACACAAACATGATTCCTATTACTTGTCTCTATACACCAACTCTCATGATGCTGGGCATCTCCAGTCACTGAGAAGGAATGCATGGGTTGAAGCCAACTTGCTTTCTTCAAAGTTAATTTTGTTTCTCGCTCTATTTTTATATTCTGTGTTGAGCTCAGCCACATATACACTTCCCCCATACTGCTCTGGCTAGCTCAGATCCCCTTTGTGTTGTGCTTTCTTTCCAACAGCTGTGGTTACTCCCTATATTCTTCCCTGAGCTTCAAAAGCCCAATACCTATGCACATCTCTTCTGAGCCGCCTTCTATTGTGGGGTTGTGTTGGTTGGTCGCAGCAATGCATAGTCCAGCTCCTTTCTGTTGCTATTCATCGCACAGCAAAGAATGTAGCCTCCAGCAAAAGATGCAACTGTGAACGCAATGGGGTGTAAGTCTTACTTCAGACCAAGAAAATGGCTTGCGTACCCCTGGTTTCAGGCAACTAGCAACAATTCTTGAAAAAGAACCCAAACAACTTTTTTGTTCACTTCAATTTTACTGATTTTCATCTCCCCGTTTTGTGGGGGTTTTGTTTTGTTGGGTTTTTTTTCATGTGTTGGGTTGACTGAAAATAGACCTACTGAAATGCAATATAATTGTTTGTGCTTACAAAAGGATGAAGTTTCATTCATAAAAACTGTGTCCTAATACAGCAAAGCAAGTAAAGCACCCAGAAAATGAAGACTGGAGATTTAGCCTGTAGGAAGACTGAGAAATATGGAAGACTATATGCACTCAGAGGTAGAAACTTTATCAGAAAAGCAAAGTTATTGTGAGGAGACTTTCAGTGATTAAAAGATATTTAATTTGAAAATGCAATAATGAATTCTGTAAGTAGTGGTGCATGATCTTCTGTAAGTGCTATATGATTTTAATGTTACTGATCACAGACAGTCAGGTTAAATTTCTAGTCAGAAAATATCTGTATGGTCACATTGTGGAACAGATCCTAAATTTGCACAAAGTGGAGACTTCAGTTTTTATTAGTTATGGCTCTAGCCCAAAGGATAACCTTTGAGAAAAGAGCAAGTGATCAGTAGTGAAAGATGAATGTAAAAATGTAGGTTTCAAGGGATTAGTACAAGAAAACTTCAGGGATTCACCTGAAGGTTTTGGAACTACCTTGTGTAAATTGCTGAAGGGCTGTGAATCATATTGCATTCAAAAGATGTTCTGTATACCTTTGATCATTTACATTGTACATTCAATATACATGGAGAATTTAAATGCCAAGCCTGTAAAAGCCAGGCACAAAATTCTGCAGTACTTTTTTTTCTACTAAGTCTTTAAGTAGGGCAAGAACACCCACCTTTGTATACAGGTAAAGAAGGACAATAATTTTAGGTTAGCCTTATCTCCATGCCTCATCATGACTTGCAGCACCAACTGTGCTACAGTTCTAGCACTCTTCTACATCTGTAAAACATCTGGACATATTTAGATCCAAGGTACCAGACAGGATTCACCTGAGACTGTTGAAAGACAGGGACAATGTAATTGTAAGAATGCTGTTTATCACATATGGAAAACTATGGTAATCAGAAGAGGTCTGGCAACTGGATATATTAACATTATGTCTATCTTAAAAATGGGTAGTAAGGAGGACCTAGGGAACTATACAAGCTGCTCAACTTCACCTCACTCCCTGGAAAGATCCTGGGACACAGCCTCTTGGAATCCGTTTCCAAGTAAATGAAGAATGAGAAGATAATCAGGAGTAATTAGCATGGATTTAGGAAAGGCAAGTTGTGCTTGACTGGCTGGCTGGATGAAGGGTGAATGGTGGATACCTCTATTTTAGTAAGGGTTTTCACACCATCTCCCTCAGTGCTGTTATTTGAAAGCTGTGTGTATGTACTGAATGAGCAGACAGTTTAGTGAGTTGAAAATTGGCTGCACTGCCAGGCTCAAACAGCAGCGATCAATGGCTGGGTGTTCATCTGGTGACCTGGAAAGAGTAAATACTCTAAGAGTTAGTGCCAAGAGCCACAATGTTCAACATCTTCAAAGGTGGTCTGAGTGATCACATACAATGCTTTTAGAGAAAATTTGCAGATAACTCTAAGATAAAGGGAGCCTGAACCTTCAGCCCAGAGCGACCTTGATAAATTTGCAGATTAGGCTAAATGATATCTAAGAAAGTTCAGTAAGAAAAAACACCATACCTCCTGAGGCAAAATAACTCCATACGGTGTAAGCAGTTACTAAGAGTTGCACTGGGTGCTGGATTAGATAGGAACCAGTAGAGCACTCTCACTGCAAGGCAGAATGCATATTGGCTACATTAGGAGGAGCACAGCCAACAGTTTGAAGAGAGTTATTATTCTGTCTGCTTGCTGCTGGTGAGGCCTCACCTAGAATGTTGCATCTAGGGGTCGCAATATTATGTGTAGAGGGCTACCAAGATCACCAGAGGCATAGATGATCTGTGAAGAGATACTATTTGAGCTGAACTTGTTTAGTCAGGTAAAAAGGAAGTTAAAGGGAAATGGGGAAATCTTAATAGCTGCTTGAAACAACTTGAACTGTAGTTAAAAGATAACAGAGCCAAACTCTTCTCTGTTGTGTCAAATGACATACAAAGAGACAATGGCTACAAACGATTATTTGAGATGTTTAGGTCAAATAGTGCGAAAAAAACCCCCACAGTTTATAACGAAGGTAGTACTGTACTGAAACAGTTCAACCAGAAAGATGTGGAAGGTCCTTCCCTAGGACTTTTAAAATGCTGCTACCAAAGCCACATCTGATCTAATCTATGTTGGACATAGTATTGCTTTCAGTGGAGGCTGGATTAGATGACCTTCAGAGGCCCCTTGCAACCAGCATATTTATGATTCTATATGTATGTCTGTGACTTAGGTCCTGGTCCTCTCTTCAACAGGAGTATATCACAGAAACATGTTGGATTATCATCAGGTTTAAGCAGTTTGGTTTGCTAAGTGTGACTTGGAAAGATTTGCCCATTTATGATTTTGAAGCTACTTACTAAGTGATTACTGCAGACACCTGTGTGCAACAGCAGAGGCAATGCTGTGAGATTCTCCATTCCTCTGCTGTGTTCTACAACTTCTTTTTTTTAATCCCTCTTTTCTCACGCTGTTTGTGCACATGTTTCCTGGACTCTGGAAAACAATGTGAGATCTTTACTGAAAGAGTGGTCAGGCCTTGAACAGGCTGCCCAGGGCAGTGGTGGAGTCACCATCCCTGGAGATATTTAAAAGACATGTAGATGAGGCGCTTAGGGACATAGTTTAGTGGGCATGGTGGTGTTGAGTTGACGGTTGGACTTGATGATCTTAGAGGTCTTTTCCAACCTTAGTGATTCTATGATTCTATCTTCCTTCCTAAAATCTTTAGTATTTCTCAAACAGTGTATGAACAGATCCCCTCATGTTCTTCATGTCTCGTCATTTCAAGTTAATACAATTTTGTTATTCCTCAAGTATTTTTGAAAAATTATGCAAAATGAAACCTCTTTCTAGTTAACAGTGTGGGCATCAGTCTCTGACTAGACAACCAGCTTCACATCCTCTGGGGTCCTGAAGTCTTCCATGCTTCCTGCCCCGTCTACTTCTTTTCTCAGTCTGTGCAGGGGACTGGCAACTAAACTGCTCTCTAGCAATACCTTAACTGGGAGATCCAGGTTCATGTCTGACACCTGGATCTGTTTACAGACTCCAACCATATCCTTGACTCCATATGGGGGAAAACACAATGTACTTTAACTGTTTTCTTCCCTCCTTTCCCCATCCTAGGGTGGTTTTGCTTTTAAAGGATTCCTGTATTTGAACAACAATATTTTCTGTACGTATGTACAGTTTCAGACATGAGATAATCTTTGGTGTTTAGGGTGCGTATCTATCAGCAAAGCTAGATGCAGCTGCGGTGGTCCATTAATGTAACAGTGGATAAAGAGACTGATCAATACAATGTCTGCTCCCATATGTGCTATACCTGTGCAGACCATATGTTTCTCTGACACCATTTTAATTTTTGCCTAGATTGCCTGCAAATGCATTGGACAGGGTTTATCATCACCTGGGGGCAGTTTTTCTTCAATACCTCACCACAACTGTAGTGCAGAAACTATCAGAGAAAAAATGTATTGTAGCAAGTACCTGTGTTTGATTGCTTTCTGTGGCTTTAACAAGAGAAAATAAAATGTGAAGTCTAAATCTCATCAGTATATCTTATATTATTTTGTTGTTTTTTAATAAATAAACTAAATATGAGAAAAAAAAACATCTAAAGTTCTGTTACCTGCAGTAGGTAGTCTGCAGTTACCTCCTGACTATCCCTGAGGGATTCAAAGTATTGATTCAAAGTACAAAGTTCTTGCAAAACGTACAGTAAAAAATTAAATGAAGGAAAATCATCCAAGTTATTTGTGGTTGATCCCACCAGCCAGCTTCGAGATCATACTGAAGACGGTGTTCACTGAGGGTTTTGATCAACATACAGAGTTAAAAAAGGTAATTTCAGAAAGACGTAACTTGAGGGATATCAAACAAAAAATAAATAATGGAAAAGACTATTTGCTCAAAGACTAGTTGATGAAGGGCTTGATCCTACAAAGTTCCCAGTAGGATCACTTATGTGGTTAAAGTTAAGCAGATGCTTAATCACTTCATTGGATCAAGGCCAGACTGCTCAGCACCTTGTAGAAAATCAAACCTATAAAGTGCCTGCAATAACAGTGTAAGTTAAATAACTGGGTTAATGACTGCAAATTATCTTTAAATGAAGAATACTCAGCTAAAAATATGATTTGATAACATTTTGGTGACAAGATTAGAGGTAATCAAGTATAGTAACAGTAAAATTACAATTAAAAAAATCAATTCAAAGTTTGTGCCAAAAATATAGCCTTCTCCTGGTTATTTTTTGAAGTCTCTAGATTTTCTAATTAGACTTAGAAAAGTATACTTGAAAAAAATTAATCACGCTTTTTGCACAGACATTATAAATGCTCCTACATTTTTCACTGAAAGGTTAAGGCATGTCAGGTGAAATTTTACTGTAGACCAGAATTCCCAATGAATTTGAAAAGCTAATATACCGTGACACATAGAAAACATTTGGAAAAGATCAGAGAATGCACAGCTATTTAAGGAAAGAAAAAAAGAACAAACAAATGCATGACAGAAAAAAAACATCTTACACACTTAACTATGTTAGTGAATACCCTTATTGCTCTTTTTCTACTTAAAATTCTTTTTATTTTAACTTAACCTTATATATCTTGCACATGCTAAATAATGGTTATATCATCTTATCAGGGATGACTTCTCTTTCCTTTTTGTTTTCCAGGGATGGAGCTAGTGTTTTTCAGAGCATTTATATAAAATAAATGTGTGTTGTTCATGGAAATGATATCAGACTCAAACAGCTTTAGAATTTTTAAATACAAGTAAGGCATTCTTCATATCATGTAATCTATATCTGTCTTATAACATGGCAGAAACACAAATGAGCTCTCCTAATTATGTTCTTTTCCAAGTTAATCTGCAGGTGCCCCTGTACTTCATATGAATCCTGGGCAGGTGTGTTATATAATGGATTTTGCTGCCAAGCCATTGCTGATGTAAGCAGCTCATCTCAAAAGAACTGTCACCCTGAAGGAATGTTTTATTACAACATTTTGGACCCAGAATAGCCTAAAAATGCCAAGCAGCAGAGAGCAGAAAAAGTAGTCAAAATTGTATCTGACAGTATGGTTATCCTTACAGAATTTTTGCCTATGTGCCATGCTAGGCTATTGAAAATCAAGTATATAATATGAAAAAGGTAGCATCCTTCACCTATAACTCTTCCATGATATCTGCGGTGGAAGGTCATGTGAAAGTTACTGTAAAATCTGAATTTGAATGAGAAACTGATATCTGATAAGAAAGTTGTTTACATATGCAATGAATGCATACTACTTGCAACAGAGACAGGCATTTGAAAACACAGAAATTTAACACATTGTGCTATTTTTCCTGTCACTTATGTCAACTAAAAGTTCATTTAGATAAAGAAATTTAAGGTACAGGTGTATGATGTAATAACTTTAGATTAGCCTTTTTAACTAGCAAATATTCTGCCATATCTACATGGCCCATAAACTTTTTCTTGTTGGGTTCCGATGTCATAGAGTTCATCTGTACAGGAACAAATGGAAAGCACAAGCTATCACCAAAACCCAGTAAGGCTATGATACAAAGCTTCAATTAGCTGACATTCTGTGTTCAGTTTTTAAAACATTTAATGATAGATAAGATTATCAGTATTTTCAAAATGAAGCTGGAATGACCTTTATATTTCTGGATTAAATGCTATTATTGGATTACAGCCTAGCCCATGCTTACCTTGAAAGAACCGCTGAAAACTTACAGAAAACCTAATTACCACAGAAACCAGGATTATGACTTCAAGAGGATAATTATGAAGAGTAGATAAACTCCTGAGAAACCAAGATCCTATTTTCATGTAAATGTTACTACTTATAATGAGTGAAGGGAAAATGACCTGGAAAAACTGCAGAAAGACAGAATTGTTTTTAATAGCCTGTCTCCCAGAGTATGCTGTGACCTGTCTTATGATCTTTAGCTCCTTTGTACTTTTCCTGCAGCTTCTATAAAAAACCCAGTATTTATTTTGGGATACTGAAACCAATAGCTCTTCTGTTTTTTCTCCTGTCACAGTTAGCAAGCACAGCCCTCGCTCACAGACCAGGGATTTTATTCATTCAACAAGTTGTATCATCCTTTAAAAGTTAGAAGGGAATTTTTCCTTAGTGAGTATTGCTTTTGTTCCTAGAGTGTCACACCAGTAATTCAAACAGGTCAATGAAGGAAAATGCAGTGGCCTTAAAAAGACACCTGGTTTGTTGGAATAAATAAAATACACCGATTGTTCAGCATTCAGGCTTCAGACTGGAGCTGCACGAGCAGAGCTGAGCTCTATTGCTACACCGCACTGAGAGAGGACAGGCTTGGGGTGACTTCCAGGCAGTCTCAGTCTGAGCTGAAAAAAGCAAAGATTAGTGGGTCAAGCAGTCAGCCTTACTACTTACATGACATTAGTGCATGGAGCATTGTTTCATTTCATGAGTTATGTCTCTGTTTGATACCTCTTGAATTAGTAATGTAATACTTTTTTTAGGGAAACACTTGCCTTAATAGAAAGTCCTTTGATATTCCTTTTTTGGCAGAGCTGTAGAACTCAGCTACAGTTAGTGAGGAAGAAGAGACAGCTCTTATACCCAGAACATTATCCTTTAATTACTTCCAACTTCAGGTAACATAAGTATAAAGAACAGTCAGAAAAAAATTATTCCAGAAGCTCTGTATTTCTGGCAAAAGAATAGAGCTAGATGCCATTATTCTTGCTTTCTGATGCTATGGATTCTATTTTGGGGGAAAAACTATTGAGCAAATTTGACCTAAATTTAAAATAATTTTGTTCTGAGAGCTTAAATGCACCAAAAATATATTCAAATCTTACAGGTCATTCACTTCTATTTATTATATTCTATTTTCTATTAATTAACATTTATTTAAAAGAATTGGAATGAAATACTGTTAATATTTGCTCTAGAAGAATTTTTTATGCACTTCAAGTTTAAATAGCTTCTACCTGTACAATAAAAATTCACTTTATAACAGCCATGTACATACACAGAGACAAAATGTCACTATTTCAGTGGCTGCCAAAATTTGTTTTGGTTTGGTTTGGGTTTTTGTTGTTGTTGTTTTTCTAACTGTTAAATTCTGATTTGTGGAGGCACTGCAGTGAATCACTGAATTACTCTGAAAAGCTACACCATTTTACGTTTCTTAAGACTATCCACTTTGAAAAGTAAATTCAAAATCACTTCACGTTCCAGTGACTGGTTGACAGCCTGTTCTGCTGAGCTCTGATTCTTTTAAACAGATCACAAGTGAGGATTTATTGCCATAGAAAATGCTTAAGAAAAAAAAAAAACAGAAACAAGAGAGAAACTTTGCAGCCACTGGACATTGCTAAAAATCTATAATGCCAACAACCATGGTTGCAAGTCTTCATTTCATTAGTCTCAACCCTGATTTCTGACTATCCAAAGCACATAGCAGAGGTAAATCAAAACAAATAAGAAAACAATGCAAACATACACAGAGTACTGGAAAATGATGGTCTCCAGAGCTTCAGGAATTTGAAGTGATTATTATCTCACAAATATTTTCTTGTTATCTAAATACATAAAATCAGTGAGCAAACTGCTTTGAATTGCAGCTACTATGTGTATCATACACAATCCACTTACAACATCATACTTCAGCAAATGAGAAAACACTGATTTTTTTTTTTTTTTTTTTTTTTTAAAGATCAAGAGATGCAACTGATCTCAGGTCTGAAACAGGCATGGACAATCTGATACCAGGATGGTTATTCCATTCAGCTGAGTGTTTTGCCATTAAGAAAGAGTGCCCTTCTTTCTATAGACGTTCACAACCACAGAAGCACATTTGATTTGGGCAAAGCAATAGGTTTGGATTCTTTTCCCAACTAGACTGTGGTGATCAAGCTCAGAGCTGTGACACAGGTTACCACAGATAGCTCTGGTCAAATAATTTCAATCCTTATTACCCCCTTTGCAATTTCTCCAACTCTTCTTTCTCTTTTTCTCCACCACAGTCTCATCCCAAATAAACAACCTGTTACTTATGTATTTTTACCCCTTGGTCCCAGTTTTGTTTGCTACATTTATATCTATTCTCCTATTTCTGATATTCTGCTACCAATTTTGGTATTTCTGACACCAGTTCTGGTATTTCTGGTGTGGTTACCTAGGTCCTCCTGGCTTTACATGGTATTACTTCCATGGTTACATAGGGGTTGCTGGACTTGCAAGACCGAACTACACAAAACATCCCCAATACTCCTTCATTTATGCTTTAATACTGTTGTATAAAGAGCATGCCTGGAGTAAGCAGTTTTTAGAACTGTGCATTTAAAGACAGTTTGAAGCTGCTATGCAGTTGTTAGTCTCTTAATTGTTATAAACAAATGGTGCATTTGAAGGATTCCAGAAGAGTGACTATAGAAGTCTGGATTGTTTTCTAGAGACACTGAAAATAGCAAGCTCTAAATAAATTATGAAAAGGCAGAGTCTCATTTATATTTTGTTTCAAAACATCTTTTTCTTTGTTTTTTCCTAATATATATTCCATGCTACATGTCTTGCAGATATCAAGCCTATTGACGTGAATCCTGTTGAGCAGAAGCTAAATCCGCAATGCACCATATGCCTAGTTACTGATAGTACAAAAAAAAAAGGGTAAGTTTCATTGTATAACTAGTCCTTCCACAGTCAAGCCTTTCAAATGACCTGTTAGGATCAGACTTCTCCAGAACAAATTTCTGTTAATAATATTTTATTTGGCTTCATCAGCACTGTCTGCAACAAAGTTCCTTTTATTTATTTTAAATCTCTTCTCTACCTCTTCATCTGTCTGACTTTCAACATTTAATTTAAAAATGAATCTAAAATAGTTTAGTAGTTTGTCCATAGTTTATACAGCAGCCAAAGCATTCATGTGCACTACTTTACTCAATTAAAGATAATGAAAAATGTAGCATTTTGGAATTGGCATGTTCCAGCATGTTTAATTTCAAATTGAAATTGAAAAAAAAAAAAAAACCCGAACCAAAACAAAAACAAAACCAAAAACAAAAAAACCCAACCAAAACCCAAACCTTTAATTCGTAGGTGTGTTTGTTAGACATAAAGCCCATTGCAGAGAAAAAATCCTAGAACCTACTGCTACCATGAGTAGATAAGATACATTACACAGGTGTTAAGATCTGATTAAAATACCTTGTTATGTCTACATCAAACTACCAAAGGTGTTTCATAATACCCACATCTTCTAGTCTTCAAAAGCTAGACTTCCTATTCACCATATACAATCTTTCCTACAGGCATCCTCCCTGCAATCATCCTGATACAAGGCCAGTATCATAGACTCTTCCTTTTTTTAACATACCCTCAGCTGTACTACTTGCAGGCTTTTACAGTTACATCCTTCTTTCCCAACTGGGTTTGTTAATTGAACACAGATGGCTGGCCCTGGGCTCCTTGGACATTAAAAGCACAGGTGCCCTACTATGCCCCTCCTAAACAGTCTTGGTCTTCAACTTCTTTCACTGCTGGTCCTGTTTCAAGTAAGGTTTAGCTTTCTCTCATTTTCTCTTAAAGCTGTACTTCTATAATTAAACAGTGCTTCTTTGGGCAGACCATGCATGAATGAACAGAAAAAAGTTTGTAGAGGGATTTTGTTATTTATCTTCATTTTTGGATAAGGTGGTGGGCCCTTGATCTGGACAGTTATAGCCAGATGGGGTTTTGCAGTTGTCTAATATGATATTTCACAAACCTATGCTAAGTATGATAGTTTGTACTTCGGTGAGCAATATCATACAGAAATATATCCAGACTTTATATGAAGGCTTTAAAATATGGCAATACGTACAACTGTTTCCACTAGTCCCTGGATAAACTGATAAAGAGCAGGGTACATCAACAGTACTGAACTCTGAGTAGTCCTACTCCTACAGTTCTCAAATGAACTTTTGCTGTGGCCATGCTTGTCCCCAGCAAGTGACTCAGTTTTGATAACTTGAGTCACTCTACAAGCAAGTTGTAGAAATAAATTTTTGAAGAATCACCTGTAGACTCAAGAGACCGCTCTTTACCTTAGTATAATTGTCAACAGCGTTCCTTTTTGATTAATGTTGAAAGCATTTCTGGAGACACATCACAGGCCCCAAAATCTCCGAGGGGAAAAAAAAGGTGGGAAATGGAAATTTTGAGCAAAAATTGAGGATAGATGGTGGAAGTTGCTATTTGTAGGGTCCATTGCTTAAAAAGAAAAAAAAAAAAGGTAAATCTCAGGTGGGCTGCAAAAGATACTGTAACGTTCCAGATTTAATACAGCATTAACAAGCAACATTATACTTGGTTAATGAAAATTCAATTTGTTCTGTATTTCAAGGTTTCAAGTACTGTTTAGCTCATATGTGCTAACAAAGACTTTTTACATATGCTTGGATGAAATCTGAAGAAATATTCAAGACTTTCAATTCCTAATAACACAGAGAAATTAAGGGAGTCTTCCTAGTTTATCACATTCAGTTTTCCATTGATGCAAATGCAGTTATATTAATTTGCAAAACATCCTACTACTACACAGTATTATATAAAATACCTGACAGAAAGTATGTTCAAACAGGAATATCTATACTAAAGCACAGCTTATGAAGTTTCAAATGTGTATAAGTGAATAAATTTACTTGAAGATTTCTGTGAACATTTGAACATAGTAGACATTTATTGTGCCCTTGGAAGGACAAAACTGTAATTTGATTGAAACAGTGTCTCTTTCTTTAAAGAAAGAAAATTATAATGCAGCAGAATATTAATCATGTTTTACCCAACAATTGTTAGTTTCATTGGTATTTTGCCTATCAACAATCTTTGAGCCTTCAAAGAGATGACAAATTATATATCATTGATTCAAGTTGTTACCATTTGTAACTGACACATTGCGAAGGTAGAATTAATCATTTGATTGATTGAGATTTGTTTTAACAATAGAATTTCAAACTGGGTTGTCTCTGTTTTCCTTGGAATAATTTTGTTTTACCTTATAAACTGTTTTTCATGCCAGCAGAGATAATTTACAATTTAACATTGACTCTCCTCCACCTTTACTTTCATCCATATTTCATTCTTCTACTGACTTTCTTTTCTTTGTTTTCTTAATCTTAATTATATGAAGCTGAAACTAAACATAATATCAGTGTAATAGCAGTGACATAGCCATAAAAATGGAGACTTTCTTTAAAGATTTTTTTTTTTCTCCAGAAACTCAGTTCTGTTCTCAGTGCCTGGTGTGTCAACTATTTCCAGCAGCTAGTCCACAGCTATGCCATATAAAGCCATTCTCAGGGAAAACAGAGGTGGTTTTACTTTGTCCAATAAATAAGAGTAATCAATTTCTAATAGCTTTTCTCTGTCAGGACCTCATCTTATGATGAGGTTCTTATGTTTAAGATCATTATTATAAATAATAATTTGACTGTATAGGCTGGGCTCATGTGAAAATCCTGCTAACATCCCCTTATTGCTCTGAAGAGTTCCGAATATTATGTTTCAGAAGCTTTTAAATGAAACAGTTCCTGGCTATGCTTCACTACTGTAAATAGGGAGATTTGGCATTGACTGTCTGTGACAGAAGTTCAGACATGATCAGGTAATTAACTGAGGACTTGAGGAATTCGAAAGGTTCTTCCTTAATATTTGACTTGAGTGTGTTTGTGGAGTACATGGGAAAACCAAGTGGAACTCAGGGAAATGTAGCTACAGATCCAGTACTAACAAATATTGTGTGGGGATTACACATATAAGTAATAACCAGACTACTCCAGAAGTCAAAAAAGAACGAGAGAGAGAGTGTTAGCTTCAGGTGGTACATTGTCTCCACCCTGAAAATCCTGCAGGTCTCTCAAAATCCTTTTTCAAAGCATACATAAATAGAGATGAAGTATACCTGCTTTGTTCAAAACACGGCTGAGGCACAAATTTCAGAGACAAGTAGGCTGTGCCCACTAGTAGTTCAGCTCAAGCATCTTGCCCGATTTCAGTATCAGTGGAGCTGCAAGGAAGAGATAAGTCTCTTTGAATTTCTCAAACAGGTAATCTTTAGATTTACCATTTCTGTTCTGCTTCCTCAGTGTTGGTCTATGACAGGACACTAAATGAACCTCAGTTTGGCTTCCCCCTTAAGGTTTGTCTACTGCTCTGTAAGAATGACAGGTGATTCATTAACAAAGTTTCAGAATTATAAACAGGCAGACTTTCCACCAATTTATAACTCAGGTAGTTTTGCATAAATTGAGACTTTTCTAGGGCTAGTTGTTTTTTTAACAGCACTTGGACTTCCCTTACCAGCAATCAGAGTATTATATAGCAACTGAAAAGTTACAAGACTTCTACCTTCTATAAAAAAGCAAAAAAAGAAATGCTAAACATATTCTGAATGGAGAGATTCAACTGCCAGTTTTGGCCTCCTTCCTTATTATCATTCAGCTGCTATGGTGGAGAATAGGAACTTGAGGTTTTATTCTAAACAGGATAGGAAGAAGGCGATTACTTAGTCTATTTAAAAATTAGCTGACATCCTGTGCCAAAGCTTATGCAGTAGACTTCTGTAATACAGCACAGGAGAGCTGGATTTGGAAAGGACCTTTGAGACTCAGCCCACAGGCCGCTGGGAATAGGCTAGGGCTTGAATGCAAAGTGTAAATTGGCCTATTTTGGGGGGAAAAAAAGGAAAAAAAAAAAGTATTTTTCTTCATAACAAATAAAACCAGAGAATTTTAAATTCTTTGTAGCTGTATATGGTATTCTGGCTACAAATCAAAGCTTGGTTTGTAAGAGGTGGGATTGCCATTTGGATTTAAACAAATTTTAGTAGTTTCATTTAAGTCAGTATTGTGGATTCAGAACAGATATCCATTCAATACTAAGTACAAATATATAGCTTGGTGAGGAGAAAATAGAGTAAAACAGAGGATCTAAAACCAAAATTATGAAAACCACTTTACTCAAAGAATTACAGAATCATAGAATAGTTTTGGTTGGAAGGGACCATTAAAGGTCATCTTGTCCAACCTCCCCTGCAATGAGAAGGGACATCTTTAACTAGATCAGGATGCTCAGAGCCCCATCCAACCTGACCTTGAATGTTTCCAGGAATGGGGCATCTACCACCTCTCTGCCACTGGGCAACCTGTGCCAGTGTTTCACCACCCTCATCATAAAAAAGTTCTTCCTTATAGCTAGTCTGAATCTACCCTCTTTTAGTTTAAAAACATTCCCCCTTGTCCTATAGCAACAGGCCCTGCTAAAAAGTCTGTTGCTATCTTTCTTATAAGCCCCCTTTAAGTACTGAAAGGCTGCAATAAGGTCTCCCTGAAGCCTTCTCTTCTCCAGGCTGAAAACCCCAACTCTCTCAACCTTTCTTCATGGGAGAGGCATTCCATCCCTCTCATCATCTTCATGGCCCTCCTCTGGACGCGCTCCAACAGGTCCATGTCTTTCCTGTGCTGAGGGTTCCAGAGCTGGACACAGTACTGCAGGTGGGGTCTCAGCAGAGCAGAGTAGAGGGGCAGAATCACCTTCCTCGACCTGCTGGACATGCTGCTTTTGATGCAGCCCAGGATACAGTTGGTCTTCTGGGCTGCGAGCATATATTGCTGGCTCATGTCCAGCTTTTCATCCACCAGTACCCCCAAGTCCTTCTTGGCAGGGCTGCTCTCAATCCCTTCATCCCCCAGCCTGTATTGATTCTGGGGGTTGCCCTGACCCAGGTGCAGGACCTTGTACTTGACCTTGTTGAACCTCATAAGATTCACATGAGCCCATTTCTCGAGTTTGCCCAGGTCCCTCTGGATGGCATCCCATCCCTCAGGCATGACAACCACACCACTCAGCTTGGTGTCATCTGCAAACTTGCTGAGGGTGCACTCCATTTCACTGTCTATATCATTGTTGAAGATATTAAACAGTACTGGGCCCAGTACAGAACCCTGAGGGTCACCACTTGTCATTGATCTCCATCTGGATATTGAACCATTGACCACCCACCGAACAGCCCATCCATCAAATCCTCATCTTTCCAATTCAGAGAAAGATATTGTGGGGGACTGTGTCAAAGGCCTTACAGAAGTCCAGATAGATGATATCCATAACTCTTCCCATGTCCACTGATGTAGTCACTCCATCATAGAAGGCCACTAGGTTGGTCAGGCAGGACTTGCCCTTGGTGAAGCCATGCTGGCTGTCTCAAATCACCTCCCTGTCCTCCATGTGCCTTAGCATAGCTTCCAGGAGGATCTGTCCCATGATCTTCCCAGGCACAAAGGTGAGACTGACAGGTCAGTAGTTCACCAGATCTTCCTTTTTTCCCTTTTGAAAAATGGGTGCAATGTTTCCCTTTTTCCAGTCACCAGGGACTTCACCTGACTGCCATGACTTTTCAAATATCATGGAGAGTGGCTTGGCAGCTACATCAGCTGATTCCCTCAGGACTCTGGGATGCATCTCATCAGGTCCTATAGGATTATATATATTCAGGTTCCTCACGTGGTCACGAACCTGATCTTCTCTTACAGTGGGAGGGACTTTGCTCCCCCAGTCCCTGTCTTGCAGTCCATCCACTCGAGAGGTGTGGGAAGAGAGGTTGCCAGTGAAGATGGAGGCAAAAAAGTTGTTGAGTACCTCAGCCTTCTCCCTCTCTGTTGTTACCAGTTTGCCAGTCATGTTCATCAGTGGGGGTACGCTTTCTTTGACCTTCTTTTTCTGGCTGACATACCTATAGATGCCCTTCTCATTATTCTTTGTGTCCCTTCCCAAGTTCAGCTCCAACCATCCCTTGGCCTTCCTGACCCTATCCCTAAACAACTGGGCAGTGTCCCTATACGCTTCCCAAGATACCTGTCCCTGCTTCCACTGCCTGTCCATTTCCTTCTTGCCCTTCAGTTTGACCAGCAGGTCTTGACTCATCCATGCTGGTCTCTTGCCTTCCTTCCCTGATTTCTTACACCTGGGGATCGAGAGCTCTTGTGCTCAATGAAAGTGTTCTTAAAGATCTGCCATCTCTATTCTGCTCCCTTGTCCCTGAGGGCAGTTTCCCAGGGGGTCCTATTGACTACTCCTTGAACAGCTGGAATGTTGCCTTCCTAAAATTCAGGGTCCTGACTTTACTCTTTGCCTGACCCATATCCCTCAGGACCGCGAACTCCACCAGTGCATGATCACTGCAGCCCAGGCTGCCTCCAATCTTAAAGTCAGCGATTAGCTCACTCGCACCGGTGACCATCAGGTCCAGTATTGCATCCGCTCTTGTGGGGCTGTCTATTACCTGGTTAAGAATTTATCCTAAATGCATTCCAGGAGTCTCCTGGATTGCCTACAGCTTGCCATGCTACTTTTCCAGCAGATGTCTGGGTGGTTGAAGTCCCCCAGGAGGATGAGAACTGAGAGCGCAATGCTTCCTGGAGCTGGAATAAGAAGGTTTTGTCAATAGGCTCCCCTTGATTGGGCGACCTGTAGTCGACACCAAGCACAAGGTTCCCTTTGTTGCCTCGGTCTCTAATTCTTACCCATAAGCTTTCAATCTGTTCATGGCTATTCTTCAGAGACAGCTCTTCACACTCCATCCATTTCTTGATGTAAAGGGCAACCCCTCTGCCCCTTCTTCTTCGCCTGTCTCTTCTGAACACCCTGTAGCCATTGATAGCTGCACTCCAGTCATGGGATTTGTCCCATCAAGTTTCAGTAATGGCAACTAGGTTACAGCTTTCTAGCATCACAGTGGCTTCCAACTCCTCCTGTTTGTTGCCCATGCTGCATGCATTGGTGTAGAAGCACTTCAGCTGGCCTGTTGGCCATGTCACCTTCTTAGAGGAACACAACTTAATTCCTTTGAGGTATTTCACTAGCGTTTCCCTGCTGGAGGGAACTCCCTGCTCAGGAAGCTCCTGGCTCATCTCCGTAAGACTTCAAGCATGCTCCAGTGTACCCAGCATGTCTCAGAGCAACATGCTGAGGGCCCTCACTAGCACCCTGTCCCTCTAACCTTGGTGTGTCATCCTACAGCTTGTCATAGGCAAGCCTGATATTATTCCCCTCCCCCTTCAAGTCTAGTTTCTTCCAATGTCACTGCCTGCAACTGGAAGGAGAGAGGTAAAAATTACCTGTGCTACAGATTCCCTTACCAACCCTCCCAAGGCCCTAAAGTCTCTTTTGATTGCCCTTGGACTACCTGTTTTTGCTTCTTCACCACCCACATGGCAGAACAATAATGGGTAATAGTCTGAGGGCGGTACCAGGTGTGGCAGGTGCACCCGCCCTGATGAAAGACCAGGGGCATTAGGGCTGCAGTGTCCGCNACACTCCATCCATTTCTTGATGTAAAGGGCAACCCCTCTGCCCCTTCTTCTTCGCCTGTCTCTTCTGAACACCCTGTAGCCATTGATAGCTGCACTCCAGTCATGGGATTTGTCCCATCAAGTTTCAGTAATGGCAACTAGGTTACAGCTTTCTAGCATCACAGTGGCTTCCAACTCCTCCTGTTTGTTGCCCATGCTGCATGCATTGGTGTAGAAGCACTTCAGCTGGCCTGTTGGCCATGTCACCTTCTTAGAGGAACACAACTTAATTCCTTTGAGGTATTTCACTAGCGTTTCCCTGCTGGAGGGAACTCCCTGCTCAGGAAGCTCCTGGCTCATCTCCGTAAGACTTCAAGCATGCTCCAGTGTACCCAGCATGTCTCAGAGCAACATGCTGAGGGCCCTCACTAGCACCCTGTCCCTCTAACCTTGGTGTGTCATCCTACAGCTTGTCATAGGCAAGCCTGATATTATTCCCCTCCCCCTTCAAGTCTAGTTTCTTCCAATGTCACTGCCTGCAACTGGAAGGAGAGAGGTAAAAATTACCTGTGCTACAGATTCCCTTACCAACCCTCCCAAGGCCCTAAAGTCTCTTTTGATTGCCCTTGGACTACCTGTTTTTGCTTCTTCACCACCCACATGGCAGAACAATAATGGGTAATAGTCTGAGGGCGGTACCAGGTGTGGCAGGTGCACCCGCCCTGATGAAAGACCAGGGGCATTAGGGCTGCAGTGTCCGCACTTTTCACACCCTTACTTTTGTGCCCTTAGGGTGGCACATGCTGCCCATCACATACACACCTCAGGTGCCATGTGCTGACTGTCACATACACTTTAGTTGCGTGCGCATCTCAGGTGAAAAATGGCGAGGTTAAGGCCCCCAGCCAATCAGAGTTGACCATAGGTCGGATTCGACTGGGTGTAAATGGAGCCCCACTGGAGGACAAGTTGAGTTGGTCCTCCTCAGAACAGCAGGTCTGCAGTCAGGGACTCTCCCATCGGGTTGCAATGTTACCCAAGGAAACTCCTTGAGGTTGAGAGCCCTCATCTTATATAGGTGATTGTGCATATTTTGGATCCTCTTTTCTAAAGATGGCCGTATAGTATCAATTCCTTGTACACCATCCTGAACCTGTGTTCTATTGATGTTGTCAGTGTTGAACGATTTTGATAAGCCTCATTTCTAGTAAGTTTTCTGCTAAACAATTTTTGTTGAAATAAAATTTATTTTCCTATCACCTGCCTAATTTGATTTTGTGAGCCTCTGCAACACCAGGCTAGGAAGTTTCCTAGTGATGTCCTTAACCAGGGCCCCAGGCAGGCAGCAGACTTCCCTAAGAGAAGGGTCTGTCCGGCATATTGGACCCCCTGTTCCCCTCAGAAGGGAGTCACCTACAACCATAACTCATCTTTTCTTCCTCGTGGAGGTGGTTATGATATGGGGGCAGGCTTTTCTGACCTTGGCAACACCTCTGGTGCAGATAGACCATCATCCACATCATCCTTGAGTGGCCTTCCACATCCAGAGTCTCATACCTGTTGTAGAGAGGCACCTGGGAAGACGAGGTGGGGTTCACCTGCCACCCTGAGCATGGACTTGCCTCCATTCACTCCTTTACATTAAGCTACTGCCTTCAGCTTGGCAGGGGAGAATATAGGATCCCCTTGATCTTTTTTTTTTTTTTCTGGTGGCTGTTCCTGTTCTGTCTCAGGGAGGGCAGAGCTATTTCTTTCTCAAACTCCCTGATGCTCCTTAACTTTTCCTACTTGCTCTCGTAGCTCTGCCAGGCTGAGCAGATCGTCCACTTGGTGACATCTCACACAGCTCTTCTCACTGCTGCCATCCAGTACTAGTGAAAGGCTCTGGCATGCCCCGCAGCCTGAGACCTGAATGGCTAAATGTTTTCGTGGGAGCTCTGTCTGGGTTGCCACATCCATTCTGGTGAGTGCAGAGGACATAGCTTTCTGCTGGGTGGATACCATAGCTAAGCTCCTTCTGAGAAGGTTATGACCACCAATTGAACTAACTTCTTGAGCTAGTAGGGTGACGATGCCCTTCCTGTGCACCCTTCTGCGTGACCTGCCGAGCAAACTGCGGCGCCACACGCCGGCTGACGCACCATCCTCTGTTGGCAGTGCTCCTGGTTGCTAGCGTCCCTTAGGCTGCTTTTTAATAGGTGTAGGGGTTGCTCTGCAAATGCCTTGGCAACTGACCATCCAATGAGACAGACCCATAAGCACATCACAAAGTCTTCTGTGTAATATGTGACCATGGAAATGGACAGGAGGTGTCTAAACAGAATTGGATCTAATATGGAAATACTGAATAGAACTGCAGAATAACAGATTGGAATGTAAATCTGGTCGTTATTTGGTCTCACTCCTTGCTCAAAGGATAACCATCTTCAAAGTAACATTAAGTTACTTCAGGCATTCCTCAGATGTTGTTTGATATCTTCAAAGGCGAAGGTTTCACAACTTGTTCCAGTGTTTGGTCACCTGCTTTGTGAAGATTTTTTTCCCCACTATCTAATTGGAATTTCCCTTGCTGCAACTTTTAGCTGTTTCCTCTTGTCCTTTGAGGTTTACCTCCAAGAAAAGTGTCTCCATTTTCTCTGTAACTACTCACTGGGTGGTTGAAGACAGCAATTAGGTCATTCCTTAGTGAGAGGAGCAATTAAATCACTCTCCTCCAGGATGAACAGACCCAGTTTGCTCAGCCTCTCCTCGTATGTAGTATGCTCCAGCTCCCTCAATAGCCTGGTCTGAACTCGCTTCAGTATGTCCATGTCTCTCTTGTATTGAGGAGCCCCAAAGTGGGCACAGCACTCCTGATGTGGTCTCACAAGTGTTAAATAGAGGGGAATAATCCGTTTCCTCTAGCTGCTTGCTATGCTTTTGCTCACATGGCCCAGAATATGGTTAGCCTTCATTGCTCCAAGGGCAAACATAAAAAATACACTGACCAAATTTTAAAATCTAACCACAAAAGCAGAAATATCACTTGTACTTACATAACTTCCCCCATAATGTATTAATCTTCATATTTTGTTAAGAACTTGGGGATAAGAATTAGTCTTTTTTAAATCTGGATTGTCTTGAAGACATATTGTATGACTCAGGTGCTGGTCAGAAATAGTTAGGTGCTGGAAATTAATTTCCAGTGATGGTGTTTTGTATTGTAATTTATATTTAATCAAACTTCATTAGCTATTTATTTCATTTCCAGTTATAATAAAGGTCATGTGTGGTTGGGGGTCAGTTCATTAAGAAGAAAGAAGTAGCCAACAAAATTCTAATATCCAAGTGGGGGAAAAACACATCTAGAAAGAAGTCAATTATGACACTTGTCACTCCAGCTTGGGAGTTCACTGGAAAGGTGAAATTGGTGATGGAGGTTTCCTCACAGGATGGAATCACCGCAGGTATGGGTTGTCACCTAATGGAGACAGAAGGCTGGGTGGATGACTCATTGTCTATCAGCAGACATGTCAAACAGAAAATATCACCCATTCAGTGAGTCCTAAAATGTAATGAAATGACAATCAAGAAGAAAAAAAAAAAAGAAGAAAATTAAAATGAAGAATGATGTTGTAAGTACTTTTTTGTATAGAAAGAG
Organism: Pelecanoides urinatrix; assembly: GCA_013400755.1. Taxonomy (NCBI): domain Eukaryota; kingdom Metazoa; phylum Chordata; class Aves; order Procellariiformes; family Procellariidae; genus Pelecanoides; species Pelecanoides urinatrix. The sequence goes on along the minus strand of VZTQ01002624.1, from coordinate 7,965 downwards.
AATGTTTAAAAAAACCCTCTTTATTCTTGTCCATGCAAGATTAATAAAATGCTTGAAAACCATGTTTTAGACCTTTAGCATTAAAAGATCTGCTCCAGAATATGAGAAAACATTCCCTATACCTGTAAGAACAGCACATTAATTCCAATATTATAAAGAATGAATTTTCTTAAGCATGGAACTTTTTACTTGAACTTCACAACTAGTTGATCATGAATACTAATCTTTAGCCATTCCCATAGAATCTGGTACCCTTTTTATATGTGGAACAATAAAAAGCAATACAGTGTCTTAGAAAATGTGCTGGGACATTTTAAAGCAAACTGCCATTTCTATTCAGAAATGCTTTTAGAGGGAAAAAAAACAGGTATAAGCAGATGGACGGACTGCTTTGCAAAATTCTTATAGTAAATTAAAAGCCTTGGAGCTGTGCAAACCCTTTGGCAACACCGGCTTTCCGTATTTCCTCCTTGAGCTTGTAGATGCAATTGGTGTTACCAGAGAAGTTGGCAAAGATGCATCACACACAGTTAACCTTGTAGGTATGATTGGAATGAACTTTGCGTAGTGCTTTGTTGTAGCCCCATCACCTCCTGAGAATTACAGGGAGCTAAACCTTTTCTTGTATGGCAATATAAGAAATATCCTGCTATTTTATGACACTGCTAAGTGATATGCACATCATTTTCAAACTGTGTTTCATTTTCCATCCTTCGTGGTGCTGTGAGATTCAAGGACAAAAAGGATACTCTGGTTTGCTACCAACGACTGAGCAGCTTAGGAAACTTTCTGAAACAGGCACCTATAAAATTCCCATTGCAATAAATGGGGCTCCTTTCTAGACTCATCTTTTTTTCTTGATAAACAAAGCTAAACTCTGCTATCCCTGCAATATGTCATCATGCCACCCTGCTATCACGTTTCTTTTTATGCCCTAGGATACAAAGACTTGTTTATAAAACAGTAAAGAGTTCTGAAGTGTCTTAAAACAATTTGTCTAGTTAGTTCCAAGGAGTATGCTTCCCATGTGTGCTTTCCAACCCACAAAGACACATTCTACCTGATCAGGTAACGTATGCTTGTAGTTTGATGGAAATAGAGAGATTTATTATTTAAGACAATGTTACTATTTATCTAAACACTGTCAAATACAGATGGAGCAGACACATAAGTCCTCTTACAAAGGGTCTCTGATGAAGTGGTATCGGCTATCTGTTGAAGTAGTATCAGATCAGACAAAGGATACTCATCCTCCAGAGCAAATAGTCCAGAATAATGATGCAAAACACAATAACAGCTTAGGAATTAGAACCAGGATTGTAAGTATGCCTGACTTCCACTCCCAGTTCCACGCACAAATGTCTTGAAGAAGTCAGGTGTGTTTTCCATTATCAATGCCGTATGCTAACTTTGCATACTAAATTAAGCACCATATGTTTTGAAGAATTTGAGTGCCAGAACTGACACCAGTGAGAGGACTGAAAGCATTATCTTTCTGAGAAACTGGTTGCCAAACAACATTGTATTGATTAGAATTCTGTCTTTTGGAACACAAGTTTTGAAAAGTTGTATTCAGTTTGCAAATAAGATGAAAAGTTAGAAGTACTCTCCTGCAATTCATCTTTTAGTATTCAAGACAGTAATACTGAGGATGTGCATTGTTAAAAGAACTATTGCATTTCATTCCATGGATGGAGGTCACATGTAGTGGATTAATTCCTCTGTATACGTTGTAAGGTGCTTTGTGATAAAAGTGTCTGTATAAATGTAAATTGCTCTATTGTTGTTGCAATTATAATTATCTCCACAGACATTGGCGAAGAATTGAAGAGAAAATAGGATAAATACATCCATTTTCTAGATTTTGCAACACTATCTTTCTCAGAACAAAAATGTGCTGGCAGAGCCCACATATGTGAGCCTAAGTAGTGTCTGAGGAGCAAGAGAGCAGAGTCATCAATGACACACTGTCAATCTCATACAACATTTGTGAATACGTCTCCCCTTCAGTCTGCCAGTTTAGACGGAGCAGGTAGAAATGAAGTGTTAGCTATGTTTGAAATATCACTTGAAAGGTACTATTTCAATCACGAACCTATTTATATGAATGTTTGTCACATAAAACACACACTAACAAAATTATTTTTTGTTGTAGAAATGACACCTCAGATTCCACTAGCTTAAGACAGACTAATTTTACTCCATTTTGCCTCTGTATTTTAAGTCTGGTATTTTATTTAATGTAGATATTGTGCTTTAATTAACTTTCCCATAAATATATTAACTATGACTTAAATGTTCTTAAGATGTCTTTAAAGGTGTAATAATTTTTCTATCTTGTGGAATCCCTGAGGAATTGACTGCAAAAACATGAAACTCTCACTTCAATTAGAAATATTTTCAACTTCCACAAGGAATATTAGTTCTTTTTCTGTTGTTTTGTTTTTCACAATTTACCCAGCAAATGCTTTTACTCTTACAAATTTTTTTTCTTGACAGCTGCAGCATCCATTTTGACTCCAGCAGTACATTTAGTTGGGCCTCTACCTCCTTCAGTGCAACTACACTCAATGCTCATCCTTGTCCTATGTGATGTTTTAGTCAGTCAGAGCAAAGTCTATCAACATGCTAAGCAGTAAAACCTGTAGGAAAGATTATATCACAAAGAACATGTGATTTCTGAGTTACCTTGTTGACTCCAGTATTGAACTAGCATTTGGACAACTCATTTCACTTTTCCTTTTTTTAAGTATGGATAACTTTACAATCAACATCAAGTATCCTAAAGTTACAGACCTAATACATCTGTACCCTGCCTCTTTTGTCTGGGTGTACTCCCTTGTACATGAAAGCTTATGCAAGATTCAAACTTTTATGGCTCCACTGGGGTAGGATAAAATGTCCATTGACCAGTTTTTCTCCAGATGATTCTCTGTAAGATAATGTCTTCCCTGCAAGATTTTCTGTTTGAGGGGAGCAGAGTAGCCAGACAGCTTTTTAAGTGAAAGCATAATGAAAGAATAAAAAGATTTTTGAGCAAAGAAAGATCTACATACACGTCAATATTATCTAAAATCTTGTTAGCCTTTTTTAGAGACCTATACAACCCTTCCAGCTCCACTCACTCCTGGGCCCTGAGGTCTGAAAGTCAGTCTGGCTCCTTGCTTAAATGGTTGTGCAATTTACAACCAGTCTAGCTGTAGGATTTCTCTTGACCCTTTAACAAGCTAGTCCAGTGAATTCAGCAGAGGATCAGAGGCAGAGAATATAAATGAATAGCTTTTGATTAGTCCTGGAGTTTTGGTAGATGGTTATTTATCTCGAGCCTTTTGTTTGCCTTTGTCTTTGCTTCCTAATAGCATTCCTGACATTTTAATCAAACAAAGAGCATCCTAGTGATTAGCCTGTGCATGAAATAACTCCATTTCTGCCTTTATTAATATTACCAAATCTATTTATTCTTATAATTCGTAGCTTGTAAGCAATGGGAGAGAAATATTCTCTGCTTATGGAAACATCTGGCAAACATTGACCCTGAAAGCCCTATTTTTATTGTGAGGAAAAAAACCCTGAAGACTCAGTTGAGTGAGATTTATCTACAAGCATAATTTTTTAAGCTATGATTAAATAACTTGAACAATTAGGGCCAAATAAACAATATTTTTACATATTTTGAAACAAATATTAAGATGCACCTCAACAATACTATTAGAGTGTCAGTGCCTAATGAAAACCTATGTACCTGCTACATTGTTGTTACTAAAAAGAGAGTTAACAGTCAGCCATGTAGCCTATGAGAAAGGACTAATAGGTGGAATGGAAAAAGCATCACCATGGGATATTTATCATATTCCCCAGCAACCAAAGAAGAAAATTAATTTATGAGTCTGACCTCTTTCTTATGGCATCCTATTAATGACTCAGGCCTTGGAACAGGCTGCTCAGGGAAGTGGCGGAGTCACCATCCCTGGAGGTATTTAAAAGACATGTAGATGAAGCGCTTAGGGACATGGTTTAGTGGGTATGGTGGTGTTGAGTTGACGGTTGGACTTGATGATCTTAGAGGTCTTTTCCAACCTTAGTGATTCTATGATTCTATGACTCCATATTTTGCTACTATAATAGGCATTCTGTAGTGCTGGTGTCCTGCTGGGTGCTGTACTCATGCAGAGAAAGAATGTAAAGAATAAAAACGTGATATGGAAATTTCCCAGTGTCTTGTTTTTGAATGTCATTGTCTATCTGTACTGTAGTGTAGGTTTTCCAGGGACTACCATCTTTCTTCCAGTATGCAAGATTGGATATTGTACATAATCTAAAAATGCAAAGAAAAAGTATTTGTCCAATATTAGTATGAGGTACTAAATTTAATATTTCCTGTCCATCCGTAGGCATTCCAAGAAACTTTTAATAACCTAAAGTATGCATCCAAGTATATTTATTAAGATTTAAAATTTGTGGAAGGAAGGAGTAAATATATTTAACCACCCTGTTAGGCTTCCCCGCATTATTAACTTATGGTAGAAGCAGCGCTGTATTATTACTTTTCCGTATGCACCTTACAATCAATTGGGAATGTGGAATATTATTTCACTAAATGCATTTGTGTATGTTTATAGAGAAACATTAATGTTAAATTTAACAAGTTTGCTAGCAAACACCCAAATAAAACTACTAAGATTGTTTAATAAATGTAGGGAAAAAAGAATTCCACATACATTGTAAATGAATGCTAGAAAGAAAAATGTTAAACTAAATAGAGTTTTCCCAAGATCTGGTAGAACCGTAACTAAAACTGTCTGAAATCAGCATGAAAAATACTCTGTGTAGGACAGAAAGACAAGGAACAGTTATAAAATAAATAGAAGTATTATCATAGGAATTTTCCAAAAACTTCTGCTTAAAGCAAAATGCTTGCCTGTAGCAAAATAGTATGAATTTCTTTTTTTTAAATTAACATTAAAATGTCTGGCATATTTTGCACAAAATGTATACAGCCTTTTATTCTCCTGAAGAAGCTAAATACAGTGAAGATATAAATACAATCTGCACCTTAAGAAATATTTGGTACCTTGAATAAGTAAATAAAGACACATTCATAGATATATGGGAATGAAACATTGCAAATTAAAATTTTCTTTTTAGGTACCAAAATATATGGCAGACATTTCATGTAAACTGTGCCAAGCATGCCTCTACCGAGCCAATTTATATTTTTGAGTCAAATGTAGCAGTAAGATGGCCATTGCATTGTCAGAAGTGTGTCTGCTGTTACAGAGATAAACACAGGATAGACAGAAGATGCCTATGGTATGGAGAAGGCAACTGGGATATTGATAGTCTGTAACTGGAAAGGCACAGCTGGAACAGGCATGCCGGCTGGGCTGGAGGTTTTCCATGTGAGTTGTGTGTAATGGCTGTACAAATCAATGCTTCATTCTACCTTATTTGCTCCTATCAAACATTACACTGTTTTGCTTTAGCAAGGAATACAGGGGACAGCTCTCTGTAGGGTTAGTAGTAGCCTATTGTTTGAGTCTGTAGTAGCTCACCGCAGTTAAACGCTCTTTCTCAGTCCGTGGTGGTGTGACATTTTCTTCTGTGCTCTGCTGACAGACTCCTTCCAGCAACCATTGCTCCCGTTATGCCCCTTTGGAAGTTTTTACCATGTCCCCTTCCCTTGTCTTCTAGTACAGCTGTCACAACACAGCTCCAGGATCCAAGGGATGGTTTACACCGATGAAAGCACAACTCTGCATTCTCTGATCTTACAGCTGAAAAACAATGATACTGTCTCAGATATTCTTCTAAATATTGTGAAGGGGAAATATCTCTAATTCCATTTAAGGAAAATAAAATTCAGTCTTCTAAAGATGTGGGTTTTTTTTTGGTNAAGTCTGGCTTCTGAGATCAATCATTTTCTGCCAAAATGCTCCCTTGTTCAAAGTTGGTTAGCATCAGATGCTTCTGAAAAGAGACCTGGGCTGACCAATTATTGCTGTTATATAAGCTTTAGTACTTCTTTAAAGACTGAGCCTGTCAAGAATGTAATCTGACAAGCTGAATCATACCAGCTCATATATGATGGATTTCAAAATAAATTGCATTTGACCATCTGTACACAGCAGAAGAGTATATCTTTATGGAATTCCTCATGTGTTCACTTTTTTTGCAAATGTATTATTTCCTACTGCATTTCAAGAGATTTAGTTTGACAGAGATACATCTTCTCTGTTATGGCTTTTAAAGTGCAGAATAGCTGAATTACAAAAATTCTTTCCTAACAGCACAGATTTGTGGTCGACTGTGAAGAATCAAAATAAGTAATTATTTGCTATCTTGTCCTGATGGACAGAGATTTTTAAACAGAGTATTTTCCTCTATTCTGTATTGCAGCAGTGGACCGAAGTATGGAAATGGTTTCTCTTGAATCTGTAAACTTAAGTAATATTTTTGCAAACAGAATTCTTTTAGTGATTCTCCATTAGATATAAAATATGTCTACTTTAGACCTTTTTTCCCCAGTAAGATATTGAATTTCCATGACTGTATAATATCCAATAAAAGTTTAGGTAAGATGAATCTCGATTTCAAATAAAAGAGAACTTGATGTTCCCTGTATAATTCAGGGGGATAGACTTTGCAATGGTCTGGCAGCATTTCTAAATGTCACAGCAACCATGACAGGTTTATTCATATATTCTGGGAATCAGTGTGTATTAGGATCTGATTAATCCTATGCTAGACCTCTATCTCTAGTCTCTTACATGGTTGGATGGGAGATGTGGACCTGCTATTGGAAAAACCTTTGCATGAAAGAGTCACACAATGAGTTTCTAACCTTTGGTTGAATATCTCTGACTTAATTTAAACATTGTTTTTTCATGACTTCTTATTCTCCTCATACTAATTAACTTTAAGATATTTTTCCTCAGATTAATGAGCTTCTAAAAGAATTTTTACACATTTTAATGTGCATGTGGATACATTCTCAATATATGAAAATAACTAGTAAACATTTTCTGAACTGTTTCTGGGCCTGACAAAAATAACTTCCTAACATAACATATTTCAGATACTTGTACAATTATCTGCAAATGCATAAACTCCTACATTTGAAAACGAAGCAGACAGATTTCACTGTGTGTAGGAGCACCTTTCTCTTTGACAGTGTCCTTCTAACCCATTAGAGATTTATCCTGTGAACTTCAGTACAGTCTCCTCTGACTGCTGAACAGTTCCTTATACTCACTTCTTTCTTAGTTTTACCTGCTCCAATTTTGTTTACATATGGATGAACATTCATGAACTTTTCCTAAGCTCTTAATATTTCATGAATTATTGTTTCATTATGCTTCCAAATGAGGTAAGAAAAACCTTTGCATTGTCTTCATGAGATCTGGAGTGGCTGGTACTTCTACAGTTTGGAAGAGAAAAGTAAATCACCAGGATAATATCTGTAAATTCCCTCTACAGTCAATAGAGAGAAACAGTCTTTTCCAAAGTTCCCTCAAATGGGCCATGACATCACTTCTCTATTTTTTATTAAACATAATAATGCCTTGTTTTAGCTTTCCAGCAAGTTATCAGTTTCTCTGAAGTTCAACAAGGTTTAAAGTGAAATGCTATGCATGACAAATTTTAATACTAGTGGTAACATTATGCAACAAATGTCAATGAAATTTCTTGATCTTTCTCTCTCTCATGGCCTTTGAACCTGTCTGTCAAGTTATTTCTTGTGTTGTATTTTGGCAGTTCCTTTACACGGTAACAATATCCAACCGGACAGTAGAACTACTAGAGTGATTACACCAGTGGTCAAGGGAAGAGCTACAGATATCATCTATCTGGGCTTCTGTAAGGCCTTTGGCACGATCCCCCACAACATCCTTCTCTCTAAATTGGAGAGGTATGGATTTGGTGGATGGACGGTTCGGTGGTTCACTCTCACGATTGGAGTGCTGC